>JANAVB010010795.1:320000-370000 GCA_029216955.1 Iris pallida | reverse complement strand
TTGTAAACAAAAATAATTTTATTTATGCATACCCCCAACATATCTGGCCAAATAAATCATCTATCATATAGGATGTCCCCGAAGTTCAGATAGGGACCATGGAACTGACGATGCATCAAGTCGCCCAAATCTCTACCATCCTAGAGCTGAAAGATCTGAAATAAGTAAAATAATATACCATTAGAAAATAAAAAGAGTATGAATAAATGTGTGTAATAATAATTATATACTTATGAAACTCCATCGGCCCACAGCTCGGGACGAGTGATGCTAGCTGGTCGCTCTGGTAGAATAGGAGGGTTTGTAAATCCTGGTCGACATAGTACACTATATGGTCCACCAACTGGCAGGATATGGATTCACCCTACTAGGAGCGACATGTGTAGTCCCTGGTATAGAAGTTGGATAAGTCGAAATAGGGAAAGCACTAGTAGGAGAAGATGCTAAAGGAATATCAGGACTAGCTTATCATTGAATGAGTAAATTGAGGAGATAAGCCATCATCATCATCAATGAAGTCGTTCTCGCTAACTCCTCTTCTATCTGTAGCTGGAGTAGTAGTAATAGGAGGAGGGCGGGATGAAGATCCTCGACGTCGTCCATGGCCTCGTCCCCTCCCCAATACCAGAATAAGTCATTTTAGCGACGCCTAAAGACGTCGCTAAAATGCCTAAAGACGTCGCTAAACCTATTTAGCGACGTATTTAGCGACGTCTTCCTCTTGTCGCGGAAACCTTAGTCGGTGTTTGGGAAGACGTCGCTGATCGTCGCCAACACCGACGTTTACCGACGCAAGGATACGTCGATAATATACCGACGCTTACCGTCATTTCGTCGATGAAATAGCGACGTTTATGATGTCGCTATACGTCGGTATTCCCTGGGAAAATTACCAACGTTTTTGATGTCGCTATGCGTCGGTATATAGTACCGACGTTTTTTGATGTCGCTATACGTCGGTATATCCTGGAAAAATGAGGTAAAATCTTGGGATATTTACCGACGTATAGCGACGTTTATCGACACATACCGACGAAACAAACATCGCTATACGTCGGTAGCCTGGAAATATATGCCAGTTTAGCGACGTCTACCGACGTAAAGTACCGTCGGAAAGCGTCGGTAAACGTCGTAGACGTCGCTAAATTTGAAAAAAAAATAAAAAAATAAATTACAGTATGTACTTTTCTCCACAGAATTATTTTCTCCCTGCAGTTTAATCTGAAACACAATATATGCAACCAACAGAATCATTTTCTCTACAGAATTATTTTCTCCACAGAATTATTTTCTCCACAGAATCATTTTCTCCACAGAATCATGGGTCTACACAACCAATTACCAATGTATCTATGCAACCAACAAACAAGTGTCACAAACAAATAAGTGACAAATACAAAAAAAATAAGTACTCAAACACTCAATACAAACAGTCCTATCTCGGACTACTGGGAATCTGGAGCAGGAGGGGGGGCGCCACGTCGAAGGGATAAGAAAAGCTCATAGTCCTCATGTAAAATCGACACCGATGAAGGAGGTAGTGACGTCGGTGGAGTCGGTGTCGATGAAAAAGGCAGTGGCGCCGGCGGAGTCGACGACGATGAAGGCGCACCCGAAGGACGATAACGCTCCAACGCTGCAAGTCGCTGGTGGTATGAATCCATGGTAGATAATATTCTATCACTGCTATCAGCCACCGAATCCTGCACCAATCTCAGCCTTTCGCCCATGGTCATATGTGATGCCTGCAGATCCAATACGCTGCGCTTCGTCGACGCTCTAAGATCTGTGACGCTCTGCTCTGTCCACTCAGTCACATGTCGGAGCTCCATAATACTGCGGTCGAGCGCATCCAATCGTGCTATAAGCGCAGGCTCATCAGACTGGTGCTGAGACTGGTTCTGAATTCATCGTACCAGCTCGTTCCGGAGAGACTCCATCATCTGGTAGACTCGGGCAGACTCCTGGGACGGCTGTGGACCATGCACACTAGCGGAGGACGCCCTAGAGGATTGGCTCGCTACTAGGGTGCCATAGGATCCCGTACCGTAGTACGTACCCCTACGGAGGCCACCAACGACGGTCATCCACAGCTCGTCCGCCGACGGAGCTTGAGTGGGCTGCGAGGAAGTACCGGCCTCTCCCGCAGTAGGTGCACTAGCAGCCGCCCGGTCCCGAAGCCTCTCATACTCGACCTTGAAAGTATGGATAATACTCTTTGATTTCTAATTTCTAATTAATTACTTATTATTACTAACTACATGAATATTTATTTGCATGCATATTTACTAAGTTATATTAAAATTAACACGAAGTATTATAATTAACAAATAGTATTGTAATATTTACATAGGCAAGCTAGGCCCTCTCGTCAATAAGGCCTTCGTCCTTCCGATGGGTGCCCAGGAAGACGGTCACCATGTCGGCGTTACCGACCTTCCTTACCTGTAATTAAATATATTATCTTAGTAATAATTTATCGAATTTGTATTAAAATAATATTTCTGAAAGAAAAATACATACCAGACGACAAAAATGTTCCGTCATCGAAATTGACCCACCGCACCACTTCGAGGCATGCTGCCTAGCCTCCTTGGCCTTCTCGGACTTTTCCTTGTACCTTGGCTCGTTGAATCGAGCCTTCATCGCATCCCACTGATCAGGGGTGATCCAACCTTGGATCGGCTTTCCGACACGATCACGAGCCTTCTGATCATTGATAGCATCGCAGATCAGCTTAGCAGCGACAACAAGAAACATCCCCTCGATCAGCTCGGCCTGGTGCGGTGGATAGAAAAACATATCCTAGAAGAGTACGCAAACCAAATATTTTTCAGTAATATATAATATGCATAAATCAAATGATTCATGTTAAAAACAAATATATTTTAACCTTGAAGCGCAGAAACCAGTAGGCCTTCCTATCGTCCGGAGCATCCGAGTAGTTTATCCAAGGACCTCCATAATTTTGCCTCAGGAGCTGGTCTAGGCGTCTCTGTACCAACGGGGGACGATATCTATACAAACATATTATATTAATGAGAAAAGTTAATTTATGATAAACACAGAAAAAAAATGATAAACCAAAATACTTACTTTGTACCGTCGGCCCAGATCTCCGTCCTCGTCTCCTCCGGAGGTGCGCATGCATCATCTGCCTGATACTGGTCGACCGCCGGCGCAGCCTCCTCCATCTCCTCATCTGCCTCTATCGTCGTATCAGTAGGAGGAACGCTACTCTCGGGAGCAGTCTCAGGCCTGGAACTACTCGTCCCAGGAGATATGCCACGTAGCATCGTGGCGGACGGAGCTACAGTCCGATACACAGGAGTACTGGACGACGAGGATCCAGAGCCGGTACCAGTAGGAGGTACCGAAGAAGAACCCCGTCCTCTAGCAGTACCACCAGTAGGTACCGAAGGAGTACCCTGTCCTCTGCCAGTATCAGTACCCCGTACCCCATGTCGGGAAATGCAAAACGATCCGTGATGACCTGTCATGCCTGATAACAACATATGATGAGATACAACAAAGACAACAAATAATAGAGACTAGAAATATGAAAGTGCAACAAAGACAAGATAATAACCAAGATAACATATGATGATACATTTTACAAGAAACATGTAAGTCCAGATAGTATATTTTACAAGAAACATCTAAGTCTAGATAGTACATTCAGATAATAACCAAGACTAGATAATAACCAACTCTACATAATAAGAAAATGAAAGTACGTCTCTCTCAATCATCTTCAGAATAATCATCTTGTTCGTCTTCCTCGACCTCATCTTTCTCCTCATCTTCACTTTCATCTTCGCCTTCGTCGGCTTCGTCTTCCTCTTCGGATAATTCTATATTTTTTACATTATGTGTCATGTAATGCGTAACTTCCGTGGAGTCCACATCAACAATATTGGTTACAAGAGGTAGCTCGTCCTCCTGATAAGCTTTTTCGTCAACATCAAAAGTAACTCTAGCTTTAGTCTTGCATACTGCCCACCAGTCAGACTTCGTTGCTCCCCATCTCGGATAAGCTGTGAAGTACACGAGCTGAGCTTCAGTTGCTAGGACAAATGGTTCGTAGCCTTGATATCTACGCTTGTAGTTTATATCCACAAGACCATGCTTGTCAATTTTCTAACCTTAATTTTCAGTCGGATCGAACCATTCACACTTGAACAACACGATCTTTACAGGTTCTCATCATAATTATATGTCAACTCCACAATCTCTCGCAAGATGCCAAAGAAATCATTTTCTAGATCGACGTCTTTGTAGTTCGAAGATTTGATACACAAACAACTGTTTTTCGTGGAATCAAGATCCAGGAAGCTGTCTCTGATCGGAGTATTTGTCGACTTGAACCGAAAGTCATTGACACAGTAACCTGGCCATATTTAAAAAAAAGTAATTGGTCCCTTGGCAAGAGTTCTAATTAATTCAATCTTGGGTGAAATTAGACGATCGACCTGAATACCAAAGAAGAGATAGTAAGTTATTTATTGTGCAGTTGCATTAAAAGTGGCCAGTAATTATCGGGGTGCTTACATATTCGCTCAACCAAGAAGGAAAATGATGTCTCATTTCTTGTTCTAATGCTTCGTCTGTTAGGTAGGGTCTAACCGACCTCAACTCAGCATTATATGTGCTGAAAAATAACGAAGCAACCGCCGATTAGTACAATAATATTAGCTTATACTATTACATTGAGATGACGTAAACTCATCATTAATTACTTACCCCTCTAGCTTCTCCACTTCATCCTCGTCGCAATTGAGTAATACATATAACTGAGCAGCCCTTAGCTCTTCGTCATTCAAATATCTCTTTTTCATTTTCCCCGAAGGCTTTCCGGACGCATTGAATACTTTCAGTATTCCATCATTAGATTCTTGATAATCGTCGTCATTTTTCGGAGCCCTCGTTCTATTCGTAGCAGCATGAGGTTTGAAATACGTCGAGCAGAAATTTGTAATCTCCTCGAGAATATAGGCTTCACAAATAGAACCCTCGACCTGAGCCTTATTTTTCACCTTCCTCTTTAGGTGGTTCAAATGCCGCTCAAACGGGTACATCCACCGATGACCAACGGACCTACCAACACGTGCGTAGGAAAGATGAATTGGCAAATGCTCTATGGAGTCGAAGAATCCAGGAGGAAATACCTTCTCGAGCTTGCACAGTATTACCGCAATATCGTTCTCCTGCTTTTCTAGACGATCGACGAGCAACTTACTAGAACAAAGATCTCTGAAGAATATGCTAAGCTCGGTCAATGGATCCCAAACAACCGGGGGTAAGAATTCCCAAAATGCAATCGAAATTAACCTCTCCATGAATACGTGACAATCATGTCTCTTCATATCTGTCAATTTGTTCTCCTTGAGGTCGACGCATCTTCTCAAGTTAGAAACATACCCGTCTGGAAATTTTAGACCTTGAATCCACCTAAAAAGTCTCACTTTATCCTCCTTCTCCAGTGAGAAAATTGCCTTAGGCTGCTTCAACTTCCTATTCCCGTCCTCTATCAAATGCAATGCAGGACGTCTACATATTTCTTTCAAGTCCAATCTAGCCTTTGAATTGTCTTTCGTCTTCCCCTTTACGTCCATTACAGTATTAATTATGTTGTCAAACATATTCTTCTCGATATGCATGACATTAAGGTTATGTCTAATCAGATTGGTGCTCCAATATGGCAGATCCCAGAATATACTCCTCTTCGTCCAGTTATGAGTGCGACCAAATCCGTCACACTTGTAGCCCGTAGCAGGCTCTTCAATAGCTCTTGGTAAATCTTTTACCTCTTCCCATATCGTGTATCCGGGCCACCTTGGTGGGGGATTAGCCTTCTCCACAACGCCAGCACGAAAAGCATTCCTGTTCCTCCGGTACGGATGATCCTTCGGCAGGAATTGTCGATGACAATCGAAGAAGCACGATTTGCCTCCGTGTTTCAAACGGAAAGCCTTCGTGCGGTCCATGCAATACGGACATAAAAGACGACCATGTGTGCTCCATCCATATAACATATCATAGGCCGAAAAGTCATTGATGGTCCACATAAGTGCTGTCCGTATCTGAAAATTTTGTTTTCTAGATACATCGTACGTGTTGGAACCTACTTCCCACAGCTGATTCAACTCATCAATCAATGGATGTAAATACACATCGATATTCCTTTTCGGATTGTTCGAACCTGGGATAATAACGGTGAGGAACATATACGGAGTCTTCATGCACATCCAAGGCGGTAGACTGTACGGAGTGACGATCACAGGCCAATACGAATACTGGGATCCCGAAAGTCTGAATGGGGTAAAATCATCGGAGCAGAGACCCAATCTGATATTACGCGGATCAGAAGTAAAATTTGGATACTCTCGATCAAAGTGCTTCCATGCTTCTCCATCAGATGGGTGATCCAACACTCCTTCGGTCTGTTCCTGCTTATGCTAACTCATGTTTTCTGCAGTTTTCTTCACCATAAACCACCGCTGCAACCGCGGCGTCAACGGCAAGTAGTGCATCGAATCGGTAGGCTTCTTGGCACCGACATACTTTGCTCTACCACTTCCTTTGTAGCGATCGGCACCACAAAATCTGCAGGCATCTTCATCCTTGTCGTCTTTGTCGTACAACATGCACCCGTTGCGACATGCATCAATTTTCTCGTATCCTATCCAGAGCGATCTCACCATCCTCTTAGACCGGTAGAAGTCTTTAGGCAACTTAGCACCCTCAGGCAATATTTCTATGAGCAACTCCATAAGACGGTTGTAGCAATCTTGCGACATGTTAAAATTGGACTTGATGCTCAACAATCTTGTAACCACCTCCAACGGTAAATGATTCTCATAACCAAGATATAATGGAGTCCTTGCATTCTCCAGCAACTCCATGAACTGTGCAGCATCGGCGTTCGGTGCCTCCTCAGGTGCATCATGATCGTTCGGATCGAAACTAGGCCCTGTCGCGTCAAAAATTATGTTCACCAACCCATCATCGTAAGCAACGTTGTTGTGGATATCCACATAAGGCTCATACTCCGTTACTAAAGACACAAGTTCTCTGTACGCGCTCCACTGATAGTAATTCAACGTGAAACCCTTCGAGTATAAATGATACGTGACTTCCACTTCTGGATGATATTTCAAGTTGCGACATCTCACACACGGATACTTAATTTTGGTACCGTCCATGTACTGAGGGAACGCCTTGGCAAACTGCAGGAACTGCTGTACACCCTCTATGAATTCATCCCGCACACCGCACATGTCATCAGGATGACAGTTGTACATCCACAAACGATTCCATAAGTAGTAATTCATATCCATATCCAATTGAGGATAATTCTGTAAGATAGATACATGCACATTGCAGTCAGTGAATGAATGTTAAGGCAGTCTAGATATGGGTGCGTGTAAGCCCCCTGAATTTAGGGCTTATTTTTTTTAATTTTATAAATCAATTATTTGCAATAGATATTATTATTTGATTATTATTTGATTAAATGTTCTTTACCGTGACTTGGATTTCTAGAGCATCAGGGATGCCAGTCTCTGGAAACTTTCTTCTTGAAGTTTGTAGTAGACGAGTTTATCTTCACGTTGATATATCGTGTCCCACTCGAACTCATTTCCTTGCGCTCTTTTTGCATTACGCAACTTCGGGTCAATTTAGACCATTTAATCGATTAAATAATTATTAATTAATTTTCCACTTTTATCCTTGATCATTGTTTGCACGTTGCCGTGGCTTTTAATTTAGGAGCACAAGACCAGTCGTTTTCTCAGAACCAACTTCTCATGAATGATCTACTCGAGACGCTCTTCACCCATGACCTTTATGTCCCACTCAGACACACCATCTTGTGCTTTATTTGCTTTGCACAACTTTTGGGTCAATTTAGGCCAATTAATTATCTTAATTTGTGACCTGACTTCCAATTTAATTTCGGAACCCAACATCGACCCAACCTAGTCGACCCAAAATATGGACATAGTCCACACGAAGCCTACTACTCGCATGATACTTGTGTCCCATTTATTTGAGCTCCCACATGCTACTTATTTATCCATGATCATAACCACCTATTTAAATTCAATTATTGCACCATGTCCGATTTTAACCCAACCAGGCTCAATCGAACCCAGTCCAAGCTTCATGTTACCCTCTCTCATGACACCCTCACTCTCCTTGCCGTTGGAAAATATTAAATACCTAGCTTTTCCACTTCAAATATTTAGTGTATATTCTATTGTTTTAAATCCCTAAAATAAATCCAATCCCCTATTTAATTTCCACCGTTGATTCCCCTCCCATTTAATCCTAGCCCTCCATTCCTACATGCAACCCACACACCCATGCCTAGGAATTCTGGTCGGCCCAAACTTTTATATCTATCTCTCTCTCTCTCCTCCCTCAATTTACTCACACACACACAAACAAAACTCTTTTTCTCTCTTTATTAATTCCCCACACTCTCTCCCTCTCTTCTGAGTACACGCACACCCCCTCCACAATCCTGCCGACAGCATGGCCCCATTCCTTCCTTCTTTTTCTTCTTCTTCATCATTATTTTTCTTCTTCTTCTTTAATTTCTTCTTCTTCTTTATTGTTATCACCACCACCATCACCATTATTCAACACCACCACCATCTCCACTACCACCACACTATCACCACCACCGCGCTGCTCGCCGCTGCCGTGCTCCGCTGGGCCGTCGCCGCCGCACCGTACAGCCGTGCGCCACCACGTGGCCGGTGCACCATTGTAGCAGCAAGCAGTGCCAATGGTAGCAGCTGCGAGTAGTAGCAGCAGCAGCTGTTTCAGTCCGCCGGCGGCTGCGCACCACCACGCGCCGCCATGGCCGGCCTCCCCGGCCGGCGAGCAGTCCGACGAGCCCGGGGCAAGTCCGGCGACCCCCCTGCGTGCCACCACGGCGTGGAAGCAGTGTCCATGACGCTTGAAACGGGCTATTTGTGCGTTTGGCACGGGATCCCGTTGGCGCACGCTCGGAAACGAAGTCAGAATTTTGTTTCGGGATAGCGACTTCGTACAAATTTTCTGGACAGTCCGACCGTTGGATCGATGATTTCTTCACTCCGTCTCAATCTCGGTATATACCCCTTCATCCCTCTCAATTTTCGTCCGTTAATGTTGTCATTTGAGACATCAAAACCGGCCACCAAGTTGACCGTTTAAATTGTGTTATTTTTGGACAATTTTGCGGAGCCAACTTCGTCGGTTCGTATCTCCTCCATCGCATCTCTGTCTGGCGTGCTACTGGTTCTTATGCGAAGCTGGTATAACCCTCTTCCTTTTCCTCAAGTTTCGTTTCATTGTGAGCACGTTTGATTGGTTGAATTCGATGCCAAAGTTGACCGTCCGAATTCGTAATTTTCAAGTTGTAAAATTTTATTTTTGAACCCGGAACTCCGAATTCAATTTCTGACACCACCAGTTGACTCGTGACATCGTTCTGGCATGTTTTCATATAAAGTTTGTTAGATTTGGAGGACGTGGGCCCTGGCACATATTTTGGTGCAAAGTGGGCCCTACAGTCCGGGTAAACAGAACTTTTTGACGCCGACTCATCGAAATCCAATTTCGGATATACCGTTGAGTTCGTATCTTCATTCTGGACTCGTTGACATATAATTTGCTAGGTTATAGTGGACATTGGTCCGGCACGTATTTCGGTGCAAGTCGGATACCAATATCCGGGTCAACGGATCATTTTGAGATCGGCTCATCGAAATCCAATTCTGGACATAACGTTGAGTTCGTATCATTATTTTGGACTCGTTGACATATAATTTGCTGAGTTTTGAGGACATTGGCTCCGACACACTTTTCCGTACAAATCGAAATTTTAATGTCCTGGCCAACGGACCAATTTGAGATCGGGTCAACGGAATCCAATTCTGAATATACCATTGGGTTCGTATCGTCATTCTGGATTCGTGGACATATAATTTGTTAGGTTTAGTGTACTTTTATTTTGGCATATTTTTCGGTGCAAAGTGGGTCCGACACGGACACCATTTGATCCGAAATTATCTTTTTGCCCTTGTGTCCAAATTGGACTTATGGGCAGGCTATTCTAGCTATTTCGACCATTCTGGACACGTTGGTAATGGTTGTTTCACCATCCGACAACATCTGTATGTTTTTACCCTATTATTATAATCTTTCTCTTTTTGTGTTATTTTGAGATCCGTCGATTCCACTGATTTTATATCACCGAAATTGACCAATTGTCTATGTGGATGATTATAGAGACTAGCTTTGACCCTGTTTGACCATGGTTGACAACTTTTACTGAACATCGAAGTAGAGTCAACATTTGACCTAGGTTAGACTAGTTTTAACCTTGGTTGACCACAGTTGACTATTTTGACCAAAAGTCAACCGGAAGTCAACTATAGCCTAAAATTGACTAGAACTGGACCAGAGTTGACCAATTGACCCAAAGTCAACTGTTAGTCGACGTTAGTCAAGTTTGACCTAGAGTTGACCTAGGATTGACCAGAGTTTACCAGTTGACCAAAAGTCAACTGTAAGTCAACCCTTGACTTAGATTGACCTAGTTTGACTTGGTTTAACTTCCTGTGACCTAGTTTGACTTAGTGGACTGAGATTGACCTATATAATCATGCCTAACACTGTTGAACCCTAATTAGCTTATATATATCTCATCTTTAGGTCTGTGATTTCACTCTGAGCCAGATTACACAGTTTACATATTCCACCAGATCTCAGGCGACTACATTCTCTGATAATATTTCTGTTTTATGATATCGTCTATGTTTCTTGTATTTAGTGTAGATATCCTTGTTCTTTTGACACATTGTTCACACGGATTGGTATTTCTCTGGATCCCGTCATGAGATGTTATTCCTCGCTTTCCTTGGTATATCTTGTGCAAGTCTTCTTGTTCCTTGTGCATTGTATAGACACAATTCCTGCGAAGGCTAGCTACCCTCTCAGAGAATCGTGCGTTATGATATATCATGGTTGGATCTACTATACTAGTCGGGGGACAGGGAGTATTAGTGTAGATATGTGGTCAAAGCCTATTGTGCGCCCCTGGTGCACCTATTGATTGATTGTGAGTGTTGATCATACACCCCACGTATGGTTAGCCAGGCCTGTTACTATTGTGTAATATCCCAAGCCGGCCACATGTTGTAGCTAGTACTCACACACCTAGATAGATGATTCTTGATTCTTGTACATGCCATGATTAGTTTTACTTGCCTTGTTCTAGCTCTAGATTTATAGCTTACCTTGCCATGATACTCACGTGTACATTTCATGATTTCTTGTATATTTTCTCTATTTACTGCTACATTTTCAATATCGCCTAATTAAAACTGTTATTTGAGATTTTTGCTCGTTCCATCCTGACTGGATATGTTAACAAAATTTTAGGAGTTGTTATGCCATTATTGGACTTCATGATGTTGCTAGCTGAGGTGGATCTCACTATTCTTCACCGTGAGTGTCTCTCAGGAGTTCTAGGTTTGGTAGTTATTAGTTTTGTTATTGTTTTTCTATGTTTTATTCTTGTCTCATATGATCATTGTACATTTTAGTTGTTCTAGTGATATTGTTATTATTTCTTGTCTTATCTTCCTTAGTTTTCGTGATGTGACATGAGTATATTTCTAGTTATGGATCTTTAGATGTTGTAGTTAGTATAGGGTACTTGACAGCGCTCTACCGCCGATACTGCGGCGTAGGCTGGGTGTAGCCCATGTATTCGTACCCGTATATCTGGGTGCGTGTCGTGACACATTTTTGTGGTGGCCCACGCAGGTCAGTCTTTGCAATTAATGCGAAGTCGTAGTAGTACTTGAGCTTATCTGTACTACTACGAGCCTGCCCTAGGATTAAGGTCGAGTCATAGAATATTTTAGGATTTTGGTACTCAGTCACATATTAGGAACCCTTGGTAGATTCCAGAGATGACCCCTGTGAATCTTATTTCGAAAGCTTTTCAAATCTTTTCCCAATTGTTTCTATTCGTCCTGATTTTTGAAATATTTGTCCGTATCAAACTTATTCTTCTTGGGATGAGTTGTGGATCCCAGAGGGAAGGTATAAGTTGAACTTATATATCCTCTAGGTTGAGAATCAAATATGATTTGCCAATCATATATCAAGGTTGAGATTTGTTTTAGATTATATTCCAAAACTTTCAATCTTGACCTAGATAGTACCTTAGGGACTTCTCCTGAGAACTTTTCCTAAACCCTGCATCGAAATCTGTTTTCGCTAGTTCCATTTACTTATCCTTGATTTGTCGTTGAATTTTGAATCTTGATGTTCGTTCATTGTTAACTTTGACTTTGTATCTAAAATTAGTTTTTATGAATTGAGTTAAGAATATTCTGATAAACATATTTGATGAGAATGATGAGAACGATAAATATCTACCTTATTTATGGAGTTTAGAATTTATCGCAGTCATACTAGCTAGCACGACAGGACATGGAGCCTGATGTTGGATATACTATCATAGTTATGGAATTTAGATTTTCTTGCAGCCATACTGGTTGGCGTGGTAAGGAATCTAGATGACATAATTTTAGGGTGTATACCTTAGTTATGGACTCTATCGTTTATTGCAGCTATCCTTACTGGCGTGGCAAAAATTCTGACAACATAATTTCAGGAAGACGTGTATGGTTACCAGACTGTATCTTAAATCGGATCACTTCGTTATGACCGGATGAGAAAGAACAAATTCTTATCATCATTCTTCCCCGTCATGGTTAACTCTGTCTATCTACCGCCTAACTAGGATTTTTTCGACAGGATTATTTTGTGTTCCATCTTTCATATGATTTGATTAAACTCTTCTTCGCTAGCCTCTTGGATAATTCTTCTTGTCCTTCCCGGTAATAGTTGAAAGTGCCTCGTGGATTGATTCAAGGAAAGTTCGAAAAGTAATTTATCCTTGTATTACGGAATCGGGAGTTTGCATCCAGAGAAATACTGGCGAGGCATAACTTCGGATAACAGCATCATGGTTAAATATGTTCTCGAATTCTACTTGGACCACTCCCTAAGCATTTTGACTAACATCTTCTCCTTATTTTGCAAAAATTGTTTGGAAATATGTCACGGATTTGGCCAAGTTAAGTTCAGGAACCTATATTATCTGGCGTGGCAGCTGTGCACTGCATCCATCCGTCGTATTATGGAACAAGGAAGTTAATCGCAGCCAGATGCACACTAGCGCGATAGTAACTTCATGTGACGTAATTACGGAGGTATATGGTTCTTGAGTTTTACTTCGACTACGTCCTATGCATCTCGTTTGGCCTCGTACTATTCTTGAAAATATTTTGACAATCTTTCATGTCTTGCTTGACCCTTACCTTGTCTGAATATTGATATGGATTGTTAGACCCAGTCTTAGGCCCTTGTTACCTTCTATTTTTGATGATTGGATAGCCAGACCTTGTTAACAGGTTATGCAGTGTAACTATAATATATTATTATGTGTGATTGTGATGAGTATATTTTCTTGGGGATTCATTGGGTAAGCTTGTAGGACAAATATGAGTGACTGACTATAGTGGACTTAGAAACCATTAAGAATGATAGTTTGGTAGTATAGATTGATTTTAAGGTATCTAAGATGGAGTAATAAAATATTATATTTTGTGACTATGGATTTAGGACTAGAATCTTGTGCTTAGGTTCGAGGGTTGAGCAATGTAAGACTGTGATGACCAAGTGATCATTGGTTATCTACAAACCATTTACTTATGATTGGAGGATAGATCGATATATGGAATGAAATAGAAGGAGATAATATTACATGCAAGATCAGAAGATAGCAGGAACAAAACATGGACATATGGACATGGGTAATAGATAATTTGGTAAATGAATTAAGAGTTTGAATTTGAAGGTTTATATTCAGGAGTTCTTGAGTAAAAAGAGAGAAGGCTCAATGCCAAGAATAGGTTTTGAATGTATTATTTCAAGGAGCTTGTGATTAATAGGATAAAGATACTTAGGATGGGATAAGGAAACAAACAAATTGCTATTGAGATTGGAATTTTGGTTGATGGCCAAGTATTGCTGATATATAATATCTCGAGGATGACCTATATTTTAGAATATACGTAAAGGTTCTTATTGATATGAAGATTCTTAGGGGTAAATAGACATAGTTTTTATGGAAGAAGCTTGACGAACCTGAACCAAAATACCTGTAGAGAGAAACAACATAGATGATCACAAGGGTAGCAGATTGGGTACTGTAGCCATTGCAGTTGTATGTTTTAGCTTGACCTATAAGATGATTTTTAATTTCGAGGACGAAATTTTCATAAGGTGGGTAGGATGTAAGCCCATGAATTTAGGGATTATTTTTTTTAATTTTATAAATCAATTATTTGCAATAGATATTATTATTTGATTATTATTTGATTAAATGCCCTTTACCGTGACTTGGATTTCTAGAGCATCAGGGATGCCAGTCTATGGAAACTTTCTTCTTGAAGTTTGTAGTAGACGAGTTTATCTTCACGTTGATATATCGTGTCCCACTCGAACTCGTTCCCTTGTGCTCTTTTTGCATCGCGCAACTTTGGGTCAATTTAGACCATTTGATCGATTAAATAATTATTAATTGATTTTCTACTTTTATCTTTGATCATCGTTTGTACGTTGCCGTAACTTTTATTTTGGGAGCACAAGACCAGTTGTTTTCTCAGAACCAACTTCTCATGAATGATCTACTCGAGACGTTCTTCACCCATGACCTTCGTGTCCCACTCAGACATACCATCTTGTGCTTTATTTGCTTCGCACAACTTTTGGGTCAATTTAGGCCAATTAATTATCCACCGTAATTTGTGGCCTGACTTCCAATTTAATTTCGGGACCCGACATTGACCCAACCTAGTCGACCCAAAATATGAACATGGCCCACACGAAGCCAACTACCCGCATGATACTTGTGTCCCATTTATTTGAGCTCCCACATGCTACTTATTAATCCATGATCATAAATACCTATTTAAATTCAATTATTGCACCATGTCCGATTTTGACCAGACTAGGCTCAACCGAACGCAGTCCAAGCTTCATGTTACCCTCTCTCATGACACCCTCACTCTCCTTGCCCTTGGAAAATATTAAATACTTAGCTTTTCCACTTCAAATATTTAGTGTATATTCCATTGATTTAAATCCCTAAAATAAATCCAATCCCCTATTTAATTTCCACCCTTGATTCCCCGCCCATTTAATCCTAGCCCTCCATTCCTACATGAAACCCACACACCCATGCCTAGGAATTGTGGCCGGCCCTAACTTTCATATCTATCTCTCTCTCTCTCTCCTTCCTCAATTTACTCACACACACACAAACAAAACTCTTTTTCTCTCTTTCTTTATTAATTCTCCACACCCTCTCCCTCTCTCCTGAGTACACGCACACCCACTCCCCAATCCTGCCGACAGCATGGCCCCATTCCTTCCTTCTTTTTCTTCTTCTTCATCATTATTTTTCTTCTCCTTCTTCATTTTCTTCTTCTTCTTCTTTATTGTTATCACCACCACCATCACCATTATTCAACACCACCACCATCTCCACCACCCCCACACTATTACCACCACCGTGCCGCTCGCCGCTGCCATGCTCCGCTAGGCCACCGCCGCCGTGCCGCGCAGCCGTGCGCCACCACGTGGCCGGCGCACCACCGCAGCAGCAAGCAGCGCCAATGGCAGCAGCTGCGAGTAGTAGCAGCAGCAGCTGTTTCAGTCCGCCGACGGCCGCGCACCACCACGCACCGCCATGGCTGACCTTCCCGGCCGGCAAGCAGTCCGGCGAGCCCCGAGCTAGTCCGGCAACCCCCTTGCGTGCCACCACAGCGTGGAAGCAGCGTCCATGACGCGTGAAACGGGCTATTCGTGCGTTTGGCACGGGATTCCGTCGGCACGCGCTCGGAAACGAAGTCAAAATCTCGTTTTGGGATAGCGACTTCGCACAAATTTCTGGACAATCCGACCGTTGGATCGACGATTTCTTCGCTCCGTCTCAATCTCGGTATATACCCCTTCATACCTCTCAATCTTTGTCCGTTAATTTTGTCGTTTGATACATCAAAACCGGCCACCAAGTTGACCGTTTAAATTATGTTATTTTTGGACAGTTTTGCGGAGCCAACTTCGTCGGTTCGTATCTTCTCCATCGCAGCTCCGTCTAGCGTGCTACTGGTTCTTATGCGAAGCTGGTATAACCCGATCACGTATGATTGGTTGAATTCGATGCCAAAGTTGGCCGTCCGAATTCGTAATTTCTAAGTTGTAAAATTCTATTTTTGAACCCGGGACTCTGAATTCAATTTCTAAAACCACCAGTAGACTCGTGGCGTCGTTCTGGCATGTTTCCATATAAAGTTTGTTAGATTTGGAGGACATGGGCCCTGGCACGCATTTCGGTGCAAAGTGGGCCCCACAGTCTGGGTAAACGGAACTTTTTGACGTCGGCTCATCGACATCCAATTTTGAATATACCGTTGAGTTTGTATCGTCATTATGGACTCGTTGACATATAATTTGCTAGGTTATAGTGGACATTGGTCTCGGCACGCATTTCGGTGCAAGTCGGATACCAATATCCGGGTCAACGGGTCATTTTGAGATCGGCTCATCGGAATCCAATTCTGGACATACCGTTGAGTTCGTATCGTTATTCTGGACTCGTTGACATATAATTTGCTGAGTTTTGAGGACATTGGTTCCGACACGCTTTTTCGTACAAATTGGAATTTCAATATCCTGGTCAACGGACCAATTTGAGACCGGGTCAACGAAATTCAATTCTGAATATACCGTTGGGTTCGTATTGTCATTCTGGATTCGTGGACATATAATTTGTTAGGTTTAGTGTACTTTTATTCTGGTACGTTTTTTGGTGCAAAGTGGTGTTAGCCCAATGATTGTATCATATTTTTGAATATGGTTAATATGTTAAGTTTAGCACTTCATTATCACTAATCTTCATACTATCGCTAAAAGCATTTCTACTTATACTTATACCTTTGGTGATATGTGCCTATTGGTTTACATATTAGTGATATGAGCTTTTCTATCTTAAATTTAATCGGGTTGCCAAAATCAAAACTATGTTTTTGATTGTGGTCATTCAATTAAGTTTAATCATTATGATATCACTATAGCATTGATACTTAAACTTCGCATAGTCCTAATGTGCTTTTATCTTATCATTCTTGCTACATGTATATTGCTTTGTTCGTCTAACATGTATTTACAGAAAAGCAATTAGCAAGATCAATATGGACATATGCAATGCAATGAAAAAATCATGGTGGGCCAAAGACGACGGATCCCACAAGATTTCTCTGAACCACCCGACGACATCTCCGGAGCCACGCACTCGGGGGTTCCGCTGCCCGGTCAGCGGACGGGGGTCGAGGGGGCAGCGCCCCTCGTCGGGGGTTCGGGGGCGAAGTCCCCGAAAGGTATTCAGTTTTCACAAACTGGATATCTTTGGACTGCTGCCGCCAAGGGAAAAAGCCAGCACCTATCAAAGGAAGAAGCCAAGCCATGCCATCTTCATTTCAAGACTCTGAAGAAGCCTGCACCTGCCTAAGTTTATCTGGAGTCTATAATGAGTCTTAGGAATTATTGTAAACACAAGAAATGGATGGCAAAATCGAAAGCTAGGGCTGAAATAAGCCCAGGATCATTTTTGGTGGAAAACGACATACCGACGGTATACCGGTGTATACCGACGGTATACCGGTTTTTGTTCACAGAAAGTTTCTGTTTACAAAACCGGCATACCGACGGCATACCGGTCCATACCGACGGTATACCGCTTCCGAAACGTTAAAATTCCAACGGTCGGATTTCCAGCCATTAATGATCCTAACGGCTATATTTCTAGCCGTTGCAATCCCAGACCGGTATACCGCCGGTATACCGGATCATACCGGCGGTATGCCGGTTCGTGACTGAAAAGTTGCCTTTGGCTCTTTTCAATGCTTTGGTTATAAATAACCTTGAATCCCTTCATTCAAGGTTGATGCTTTGAGCCTAAAAATTTCTAAACCACCAAAGCCTATCCACAAACAACTCTACAAAGCTTTCATTTTTCATCCACAAATTGTGTTAGAGTTATTGAGTTGAAAAGAAAGATCTTCATCCTATTGTAAGGAGATCAAAACCTATTGTGAAAGGTTGAAGTTGGAGAGTCTTCGTATCCAAACTCTCGGTTGAAGTTGGCGAGTTCGTCGGATCCAAACTCGTGTTGAAGTTGGCGAGTTCTTCGGATCCAAACTCGTGTGTAACTATTTACTCAAATAGTGGATTAAAGTCGGAGAGAGTTCCGGGACTGGAGTGCCTCTTGGGAGGATACCAGGATACATCGTGTGTCGGTATTGTTATTTCTTCTTCTCTTGCACTTATTATTTTAAATTGTCCATTAGCTTGTGCTAAGTGCTTGATTAGTTAGCTTGACCCTATTCACCCCCTCTAGGGTTCCTACAAGTGGGTCCGACACGGACACCATTTGATCCAAAATTACCTTTTTGCCCCTGTGTCCAAATTGGACTTATGGGCAGGCTATTCTAGCTATTTCGACCATTCTGGACACGTTGGTAATGGTTGTTTCACCATCCGACGACATCTGTAGGTTTTTACCCTATTATTATAATCTTTCTCTTTTTGTGGTATTTTGAGATCCGTCGATTTCAGTGATTTTATATCACCAAAATTGACCAATTGTCTATGTGGATGATTATAGAGACTAGCTTTGACCCTGTTTGACCATGGTTGACTACTTTGACTGAACGTCGAAGTAGAGTCAACATTTGACCTAGGTTAGACTAGTTTTAACTTTGGTTGACCACAGTTGACTATTTTGACCAAAAGTCAACCGGAAGTCAACCGTAGCCTAAAATTGACTAGAACTGGACCAGAGTTGACCAGTTGACCCAAAGTCAACTGTTAGTCGACGTTAGTCAAGTTTGACCTAGAGTTGACCTAGGATTGACCAGAGTTGACCAGTTGACCAAAAGTCAACTGTAAGTCAACCCTTGACTTAGATTGACCTAGTTTGACTTGGTTTAACTTCCTGTGACCTAGTTTGACTTAGTGGACTGAGATTGACCTATATAATCATGCTTAATACTGTTGAACCCTAATTAGCTTATATATATCTCATCTTTAGGTCTGTGATTTCACTCTGAGCCAGATTACACAGTTGACATATTCCACCAGATCTCAGGCGAGTACATTCTCTGATAATATTTCTGTTTTATGATATCGTCTATGTTTTTTGTATTTAGTATAGATATCCTTGTTATCTTGACACATTGTTCACACGAATTGGTATTTCTCTGGATCCCGTCATGAGATGTTATTCCTCACTTTCCTTGGTATATCTTGTGCAAGTCTTCTTGTTCCTTGTGCATTGTATAGACACGATTCCTGCGAAGGCTAGCTACCCTCTCAGAGAATCGCACATCATGATGTGTCATGGTTGGATCCACTATACTAGTCGGGGGACGGGGAGTATTAGTGTAGATATGGGGTCAAAGCCTATTGTGCGCCCCTAGTGCACCTATTGATTGATTGTGAGTGTTGATCATACACCCCACCTATGGTTAGCCAGGCCTGTTACTATTGTACAATGTCCCAAGCTGGCCACATGTTGTAGCTAGTACTCACACACCTAGATAGATGATTCTTGATTCTTGTACATGCCATGATCAATTTTACTTGCCTTGTTCTAGCTCTAGATTTACAGCTTACCTTGCCATGATACTCACGTGTACATTTCATGATTTCTTGTATATTCTCTCTATTTACTGCTACATTTTCAATATCGTCTAATTAGAACTGTTATTTGAGATTTATGCTCGTTCCATCCTGACTGGATATGTTGACAAAATTTTAGGAGTTGTTATGCCATTATTGGACTTCATGATGTTGCTAGCTGAAGTGGATCTCACTATTCTTCACCGTGAGTGTCTCTCAGGAGTTCTAGGTCTGGTAGTTATTAGTTTTGTTATTGTTTTCCTCTGTTTTATTCTTGTCTCATATGATCATTGTAGATTCTAGTTGTTATAGTAATATTGTTATTATTTCTTGTCTTATCTTCCTTAGTTTTCGTGATGTGACATGAGTACATTTCTAGTTATGGATCTTTAGATGTTGTAGTTAGTATAGGGTACTTGACAGCGCTCTACCGCCGATACTGCGGTATAGGCTGGGCGTGGCCCACGTATTCATACCCGTATATCCGGGTGCGTGTCGTGACAGTGCGCAACATAAACTGTTCATTCATTCCACATATTACAAACAAAGAATTTGAAGGAAGAAACAAAAACAACTGTGTTAGGACTAAAACAACTGTCTTGTGTCAAAGTGTCGTATCCGATAGACCGATACTAATCCGATATGATCGATACTAAGTACCTACGGTCGAGGTATAATTATACTTGTAGGAGTACACGACACTAAGTACATACGGTCGATACTGATCCGATACGGTCGATACTAATCCGATACCAATTCTAATACTCATCCCAACTGTCCAATATCGACCCTTTGGGTCTACAAGAGTTACTTCACCCAGTTTGTCAAGAAAGGTAAAACTTTTTAAATTAATATCCAATATCGACCCTTTGGCATGTGCTTGAGCAGTATCCTAACTCAAACTATCTATCCTAACTAATAAATTAATATCCTACTTTAATATCTACTAACTCTCATATTCCTTCTAATATCCTAATCTAAACTAACCCTTTAACTGAAACTAATATCTAAACAATGCTAATCATGAACTAACACCCTAACCTGGAAGTCCACACTGCTCAAGCACAGGCCAAAGGCCAAGTTATAAGGCAAAATGCAGGCAACTGCCTGTAGCTACAAGGCAAAACCAAATGTTGACGGTATATATACCGTCAACATTTAAAAAGTTTACTTGTCTTGACAAAATGAGTGAAGTAACTCTTATAGACCGAAAGGATACTCTATACACTCTATCTAATATGATATACCAATCACACCTACACTTCTAGGATGCTCTATACACTGTAGTAATGAATTGCCCTTACTAATGATGCTCTTAGGTAACATATTTAACAGATGAGATTTTTATGTTGTACTTACGCATTTGTAGCTATAAACTGCTTGAGCAACAACATATAGGTATGGGAATCGGTATCGGACTATTCCTATGAGTATTGGTATTGGCGATATCGATAGTAGACTTACTTTTTCAGAGAAGGGCTGGCATGGACACCTTACTTCGGACTGACACGGACACTTTACTTCTAAAATATTTTATATAGTATTAGGATACTCACTCTATACACTCTATGTAATACGATATACCAATCATACCTACACTTCTAGGATACTCAATATACTGTAGGTACTAGGATACTCCTTATATACTATTAGGATACAAATGTGTCTTATAGGATGCCAATGTAGTATAAGGTGTGCTTTTCGCTTCTGTGTATGATTTACGAGAGAAAAATTATTGAAATAGAATCCCAAGTAATCATGATACAACAAGTGGTAATAGTGTATCACATGACATGACCATATAACCATAGTGTATCAGAATTGACCACACAGAAGACTTAGCCTAATTAATCTCCATAAAATAAGTGGTAATAAGTCCATAATTAATCTCCATAAAACAAGTACAGCTGGTAATAAGTCCATAATTAAGTCCATAAACTCATCTCCATAAAACATGTACAGCTGGTAATAAGTACTAATAGTCCAACACAAAATACATCCATAAAACTACACTAATGATGACCACGCAGCTCACGCATACGCTCAATAATACCATCACGCAACATCTTCTGATAAGTGGGATTGACGGCGGGAAAGCGCCATTCCACTGCAGGTGCTGGATTAATGGAACTCCCGGTCTCACTAGCTACCGGTGCCACTTCCTCCTTAACAGTAGGAGGAGCCACCTCAGCAATCTGTATTTCCCTTAAACGACGTGTCGCTGCTCGGGTCATGGGTGCCATCTGGTAAAATCGATATTCACGGAGAATATAATTGTAACATAAGCAAGCTAATTAAAGGAACCATCATCTCGTTTCATTTATCAAAATCCAAGTTCCATTGTGAAATCTCAGTTTTCTTCAATGAGTATACCTATGTGTGTTTAGTTCAGTTTTTCCCGAGATTGTATACATATGTATATAAAGGAACCATCAATGAGTATATACATATGTATATATTGTATACATATGTATAAGAGTTTCATGTATACATGTATACATATGTATAAGAGTTTTTTTCAATGAGTATACATAGTGTCTGTGTGTCGTGTGTCAGTATGTCAATGTCGTGTCAGTGAGTGTGTCGGTGTCGTGTCAGTGAGTGTGTCAATGTATCTGTGTCGTGTCAGTGGGAGATAGGGTTAGGGTTAGGTATTCCTGGACGGAGTCGGGTAGGGGTCACCGGAGTGGAGCAGGGGACGAGGGGGTCGACGGTGGAGGAGCGACGACGAGGTCACCAGGGGGCGAGGGGGGTCGCTGGGGCAGGGTACGAGGGGGAAGGGGCCGGAGGGAAACGAGAGCTCGTCGGGTAGCGGTCGCCGGAGAGCTCGTCGGGGTCGGTTAGGGGTCGCTGGAGGGAAGGAGATCGTCGGGTGGAGAGGTCGCCAGAGACGAGAGGGAGAGGGGGAGAGAAACGAGAGCGCTCGGCGGGAGATTGAAATTTAGAAAATAAAATGAAATCGATCGGGTTCCCAGAACCCTAAATGAAAGTTTTTAGCGACGTCTAAGTGAGACGTCGCTAGACGTCGCCTGTTCAGTAATAGGATAGCGGCGGACATGATTAAATGTCGCCAAAACTTCGCTGAATAAAATACATTAG
This sequence comes from Iris pallida, assembly GCA_029216955.1. Lineage (NCBI taxonomy): Eukaryota > Viridiplantae > Streptophyta > Magnoliopsida > Asparagales > Iridaceae > Iris > Iris pallida. Next base: position 347,077 of record JANAVB010010795.1, on the reverse strand, counting down.
CGACATTTTATGACTACATAGCGACTTGTTCTTTCCAAACTATAATTATAGTCGCTAATAGTCGCTAAACGTCGCTGATAGTGATGTTCAGCGACGTTATTTACATACGTCGCTAAATACACAAAATATAGCGACATTTTTAACTGGCGTTGCTAATTTCGTTGCTAATTTGACATATTTTGGTAGTGCCCATATGCAAATCAGAAAAGAAATAAAAAATGGTGCGATGATACAAATAATCAATGTAAATCTAACAGAAATAAAAAAAATGTTGTGATGATACTCAGAAAGTAATGATGTGATGTGATAAAAAAATACTACCGACATGTCATGATACTAATGATAATAGCTTGATAAAGTAAATTATACGTACTAATCTTCTTCATCTTCTAATTCATCTTCATCTTCATCTTCTGAATTATCTTCATCTTCTACTTCTTCATTTTCACTATCACTTTCACCTTCACCTTTATCTTCCAATTCTTCTTCCTTATCCGATACGTCCATTTTAGACTCCTCGAGGTAAATATTCTATGTCAAGCTCTTCATCAACTATATTATTCTCTATAGTAACATCAACCTCCATATCGTCAATACCGGCCAAACTCATATATGTTGGTTAAGGCATGACTACCTCATCCTCCTAGTATGCTAGATCTCTAATATTATATGTGTTTCTTGTTTTAGTTTTGCTTACAGCCCATGAATGATATTATAGTTTTTCAAACTTTTCCAATGAGAGTTGATTCCTTGAATAATTTTAGCTGTATTTTACGCATTATACCTAGAACTTCAAATATTTATATTCAATTTTACCAAGGATAATAGACTACAAAAAATAGTCTAAAAGAAATTGTGAGACTGTTCTAATCATAAAAATAGTTCTAAAATTTTATAGATTTAATGAAACCATAAAATATTTCTAAATTTTATAACAAATTAAGAACACACGTAGAATAAATTGGGGTTGGAGAGGAGGAGGGGAGATTATACCTGTGATCAGGGGGAATGGGGGGCTCTGCCTGGTCGAGAGAAGAAAGAGGTGAGGCGTCAAAGAGGAGAGGGCTCTGCCTGGCTGTCGTGTGCCATCGCCAATTGAGAATAGAGAGGAGGTGATGGGATGGGAGGCAAGAGAGAAGGAGAAGGTCAAAGTTGAGGGGCTCCGCCCGGGCTGTCGTGTGCTGCCGCCGCTCTATAGGCGTAGAGGACGAGGAAAGGGTGCCTCCGTTCGACGCTTGACAAAAGGAGAGGGTGAGAAGAGGTGGCTACCGCTGCTCGAGATCGGAGAGGAGGGGGTCGAGGCCGGTGAAGAAGGTATGTAGAGGCCAATGATGGAGGTGGGTTGGGGTCGGGGTAAGGGAGGAGTGGAAAAGTTTATTTTGGGATAAAATTGAAATGAGGAAAGAGCCCTGAGCGGCTAATTTTATAATTTGTAGCGACATAAAAAGTCTGTCGCTATTTTATCGTACCTAAATTCTGATGCCTTAGCGACAGAATAGCTAGAAAAATATGGATGCGTGTTTCATATTTTAATTACTGTCACTGGTCGATCGTCTATTCTTCGTTACCTCAACGACGATTCTCGTTCCGTCACTACAGTCAGTTGCTATTCTATAATATTTATGTAGTGTAATATATATAGTGAAGAACAGTTTGGCAACTCTAGAGGGGGGTGAATAGAGTATATATAGAAAAATGACCAATTAAAATAACTCTTTCACCAATAATAAATAATCAGAGTAAAGTGCGGAAAATAAAAGGAGATCAAAAGAGCATACGCAAACACAGCGATTTTAACCTGGTTTCCCTCGTGGAGGACTAGTCCAGGCCTGAGAACTCTAGCTCAGGATTCAAATCCACTATTTGTGAAATAGTAGTTTACAACCGTGCCTTTACTTCAGAAGAGCACGTCAACTTCTAACAGAGGATCGCAGTGGCGATTTGCTTGGAATTGTCCAAGCGACTTCTTCGACTCTTGCACAAGAATCCTAACTGAGAGATGCTGAGCACTCGAGACTTAGGAGGCTTGTGGCTAGTAGATGGAAAGGGTATGGCTTATTTCAGCTACAAGAGAGAAGAGAAGAGAAGATTGGATGGATTGGAATGAGAGAATTCATGTCCTGTTTATAGTGTTTTTATAGGCAGAATTCGGCCAGAATTCGGGTAGAAAAATTCAAATATTTGGCCGTTGGACAACTAGCAACCAGCTAACCCTAAAATTAGGGTTCCTGATTTCTAGGGGACAGAGCTCGGCCCGAACTCTGTGTGGAGGCAGAGTTCGGCCCGAACTCTGTCTCCAGAGCACAGAGTGGTTCAAAGGGGACCATTTGGGAATTTCTGGTTTGGTGGAGCTTTGGGATTTTTGGGTAGGCTATAGTCTAAGTTTCAAGAGCTCAGCATGACTCAGATTACATTAGTCTAGACTCAAAGAAAGTATAAAATACAGACTCGAATCAACTGAGACACGGAAGCTGAGCTGTCTTCTGTCTTGAGCTTAATGCAGACGTCGTGTGTCGTATTGAATTATTACAGATATTATTTAGTCAATATTGTCAATATTTGGTTGACTGTGACTTTGTGTCAACAATCTCCCCCATATTGATAATTGACAAAATAATATATGTATATTCAACATTCATACCTGGACACATTTGATCATAGCAATATAGCTCCCCCATAATCGATGCCGAGCTAGAAATAAGAGCTCCCCCGTGATCAGTGAACGACGCTGAGCTAGAAGAGATAGCTCCCCCGTAAAGAATGCATTGAACCTGTATAATATCTCCAAAAAGCACAAACAAGCACAGATATACGAAGGCGAAAGATATGATACTAAATATATCTAGCCAGAATATACATAGTTCTCCCCCTTTTGGCAGTTAGCAATATAGACTGCATATGAATGAAAGATCATATAAACTGCAGTATAGACAATGAAGAGTGATGCAACCACACCAAGTAGAGAAGAAACAGTGTATGACTAAACAAAATGAGTCACTAGCATAAAGTAAAACTATGATAATGAGCATAAAATGTCATCCACAAAACCAAGTGTCAAACACACAACCAGAGTTTGAGTACATAAAACCAAGGACATAAATCCATAATAAACTAAATAACTGAAATAAAAAAGCATCAACTAAGATCATCATCAGTAGCAGCAGCAGATCGAGCCAATCTCCATCACGGAGCACGAGAAGGTCCTGGAGCATCTGAAGGACCGGGGAAGGAGCGACGGGGGTCCAGAAATGCAGCATCCGGATCCATGTAACGCATGACCCATGGATCATCAATGCGATGGCCCGCGCGCTCAGGATCCCGCTCTATGGGAATATGCAGATGATGAGACAGGGAATACCGTATATCATGCAGAGAGTTTCCGAGGGCACTCATCTGCAGAGTAGTACGATAGTCCAGCTGTGTCCAGCGATCGTCCTCAAGAGTAAAACGATCCCGGAGCATAGTCTGAAGAGACTCAAGAGTGGCAGGTGGAAGTGGTGCATCCTGACCGAGTGGAGGGACGTCAGGCTCCTCATCATCAGAATGCTCAGAAGCCTCAGGAGAGGCTACGACTGCCTGAGTACGTCGTGCCTTGGACAGGAAAGCAGGAGCAGGCAAGAACTGACAGTCATGAATAGGAATAATGAACGCACGAAAAACCATAGGAAGATATAAAGGATAAACCAATGCTCTTGGTTTCTTCCTACAATTTATCATCCAGTCCATCATTGTCCTAGAAAGATTGAAGGGGATACGATAATAAAGGTGATACAAAGCAGATATCTCAAAGTAGGTAACTTCATCAGTGGAGCCAGCTTTTGGCAAGATAGTGTTAAAAATGATTCGATGAAGTTCATAGAAATATGGGTTGAGGTGCTTGGCCATAAGTTTGCGAGGACTTATGTTAGGAGCACATAATTCCTCCTTGAAACCTTCAAGAGAAGTATCGCCAACAAATTGAAATTGACGAGCTTCCACAAGTTTATCCCAAGCATCGAGATTAAAAAGATCAAGAAAATCCCCCAACTCAGAATCATTGAAAGCAATGTCAATACCGGCAACCCGGGAAAAGATGTGGGTTGCATCGAAAGTTAAATTGCAATAAAACATTTGGATGGCGCTACGGTAAATGACAAAGTTTGAGGCAACTAACGCATCCAAACATAGATCACGAAACAATGATTCATATTGAGAAAAGATTGTAAAATTTATCGGATGTCCCCCGAACACCGGACGAGTCCGAAAGTCGCTAAACCATGCATTAGACGCGTCTAGCGACACAAATAATCACTCGTCATATGTATTCGGATCATGGGGACAAGGCGGGTTGAGCAACGGATGAATGGGTTGTTGTTCAACTACTTGCTCAATTGGAGGAGAAGGATTCGAAGAGGAAGCTCCCTCAGTTCGAGTCCTTTTCCCACGATTGGGCAAGCGAGGAGCCATTTTCAAGAAAATAGAGAACTTGAAATGGAGAGAAAGAAGGGGATATACCTGAAATCAACAACAAACAGTGGAAGAGAATGATGATAAACCCCTTTTCTTTGATTTTGAGGAGAAATAGAGCCTTCTAGATCAAAAACTAGGGTTAGGGTTTGAAGGAAAGAGTTTGGAGAGGTGAGGAAGGAGGTAATAGTGAAGGAGAGAGATGAAAATCCGAAATATAAGAGAGGGTTTTCGTTGGTCGGAAGAAATTCTGACCGTATGATCTAAACTGATCCAACGGCAGAGGCTGATCTCGACGCTAGACCAATAGGGACCCAACTCGGCCCGAACTCTGTTAGGGGCAGAGTTCGGCCCGAGTTCTGGATTAGTGGTCCAGAACTTAAAACAGGCTGAAGAGATGAAAAAATGGTTAAGTGTTGAAAAAAAAAGGTAGAGAGGATAAAAGTATGATGAATGCATTGAAGTACATAGAGAGGTACACAAAAGTCAGAATGAACTTTAGAAAAATCAATTAGGCAATATTAAATCGAAACAAACCATATAACAAACAAGGAAATATATTGTAATTCAATATTTCAAATTTGCCATGGGTTAGCTGCAGGGGCCGGATCCCAGCTAGCGGTAGTCCTGAGGACTAATGCACCGTGTCGCTTAGGCTTTTACGCCTTGTTGTCAGAAGGACCCTTTCGGCTTGTACCTATACCAAATTTGTCGTAAAAGAATCAAAATATACTCGATATTTACGCAGGTGAGTCTCAACTTATAACTGCTTCATCCAAAATTCTGAGTTCACGACAAAGGAAATTGAAGCGCTCTTCGGATAATGGCTTAGTAAAGAAATCTGCTAGCTGATGATCAGTGTCAATAAACTCTAAGTTAATCGTGCCATTTTGCTGATGATCACGCAAAAAGTGGTGTCTGATCTCAATGTGTTTAGTGCGTGAGTGACAGACAGGGTTCTTAGTCAAATTAATAGCACTAGTGTTGTCACAGAATATAGGAATATGCATGAAAGATAACTTATAGTCTTCAAGGGTTTGCTTCATCCACAGAATTTGTGCACAACAACGTCCAGCTGCTATGTATTCAGCTTCTGTTGTGGATAGTGCGACAGAGTTCTGCTTCTTGCTAAACCAGGAGACTAAAGCCTTTCCTAATAAATGACACGTGCCGCTCGTACTTTTACGGTCGACCTTGCATCCAGCGAAGTCAGCATCAGAGTAACCAATAAGGTCAAATGATGTGGACTTGGGATACCATAGGCCTACTGTAACCGTACCTTTAAGGTATCGAAAGATACGCTTAACCGCGGTCATGTGTGATTCCTTAGGATTAGCTTGATATCTAGCACATAGGCAAACACTAAACATGATATCGGGACGACTAGCAGTTAAATAAAGTAAGCTGCCTATCATACCTCGATACTTACGTTGATCAACAGGTTTGCCGCTCTCATCTAGTTCGAGTTTGGTTGAAGTAGCCATTGGAGTGCTGATTGGTTTGACGTTGTCAAGATCGAACTTCTTCAGCATGTCCTTGGTATACTTCGATTGACAGATGAAAGTTCCATTAGCCATTTGTTTCACTTGCAGGCCAAGAAAGTAGTTGAGCTCTCCATCATGCTCATCTCAAATTCCGTCTGCATACACTTGGCAAATTCTTGACAGAGGGTTTCATCAGTAGACCCAAAAATGATATCATCAACATAGATTTGAATCAACAGAATAGTGTCTTTAAAAGATTTTATAAACAGTGTAGTGTCAATTTTCCCTTTTGAAAAACCATTCTCAAGTAAGAAGCTACTTAGCCTTTCATACCAAGCTCTGGGGGCTTGTTTGAGGCCATAAAGCACTTTCTTTAGCTTGAACACGTGGTCGGGAAATTTGTGATTTTCAAAGCCAGGAGGTTGTTTCACATAAACTTCCTCCTTAATAAAACCATTCAAGAAAGCACTTTTCACATCCATTTGAAATAATTTAAAGTTTTGAAAATTAGCAAAAGCACAAAGCATCCGAATGGATTCTAGTCTAGCAACAGGAGCATACGTCTCATCGTAGTCGATACCTTCCTCTTGGTTGTATCCTTGAGCTACTAGACGAGCTTTGTTACGTGTGACTGAACCATCTTCATTTACTTTATTTCTAAAAACCCATTTAGTACCAATTATCGATGATTAACCGGTTTAGGAACGAGTTCCCATACTTGGCTTCTCTCGAATTGGTTGAGTTCTTCTTGCATAGCAGAAATCCAAAATTCATCATTAAAGGCTTCAGAAATGTTTTTAGGCTCTACTTATGAAATGAAGGCAGTGCTAGCAACGGAGTCTCTTAGTGATGATCTAGTAGTTACTCCACGTGAAACTTCTCCTATTACTAAATTTTTGGATGAGAAGGTTTGAAAGAGAATTTCTTAGGCAAACCCTCCAGAGAATCAGTTTCGGTTGAAGTATTCATTGGAGTAGAAGTTGATGGCTCAACGTCATCATCAAGAGTACTTACTACACTGTTATCTTCATAAAAATATTTGTTGACTCTTCCACAATAAGTAAGCGTTTATTAAAAACTCTATATCCCTTACTCTTGGCGGCATAACCAAGAAAGATACCATCGTCAGCTTTGGCATCAAATTTGCCTAAGTTGTCTTTGGTGTTAAGGATAAAACATCTACAACCAAAAACTTTAAAATAAGAAACATTGGGGGTTCTCCCAAACCAAAGCTCATAGGTGTTTTCTTCGTAATGGGACGAATCAGCACCCTATTCAAAATGTGGTATGCTGTACTGACAGCTTCTGCCCAAAAGTATTTCGGAAGTGAAAATTTATTCAACATGACTCTGGCCATATCGCTGAGAGTTCTATTCTTCCGCTCCACAACACCATTTTGTTGAGGAGTTCTAGGACAAGAAAATTCATGATCAAAACCATTTGCATTACAAAAATTTTCAAAATCATAATTTACGAATTCGTCTCCATGATCACTTCGGATTCGAGTAATCATGTAGCCTTTTTCGTTTTGAACTTTCTTTACAAAAACTTTGAAAACAGAAATAGCATCGCTCTTATTAGCGAGAAAGAAAACCCAAGTAAATCTCGAAAAATCATAATAATAACAAATGCATAAAGTTTGCCACCAAGGCTAGCTATTCTACTAGGACCAAATAAATCCATATGAAGTAGTTGCATGGGTCTAGTAGTACTTACAGAGTTGATGGAGTGAAATAAGGATTTAGTTGCCTTTTTAGTTCACATTCGGCACATACCGTATCCTTTTTGAATGTGATGTCAGGCAATCCTCTCACTAGCTTCTTGGTAGACAGCCTGGATATAGCATCCATGTTGGCATGACCAAGACGCTGGTGCCAAAGTAGTCGTTTCTTTGTGGGCATATAGACATCTACCTGCATTGTTAGTATTTATAGAAAGATAGAAAATATATATGTTGTCCTCTCTTTTCCCTTCAAAAGCAATGTCTCCTGTTGACCTATCATAGATGTAGCAACTGTTTTGTCCAAAGTTAATATCATATCCATGATCAGCAAGATGACTAATGCTGAGCAGGTTATGCTTTAACTCGGTCACTAGGCAGACATTTATTACAGGAGAAGGAGGATGACCAATGATACCATTACCTATTATGTGCCCTTTGAGATTGTTACCGAAGGATACATATCCTTCTCTCTTCATCGATAGTGATGCAAAAAGATTTGCATCTTCCGTCATATGTCGCGAGCATCCACTATCGAGAATCCACTTACTTTCAGTTGAGGAGGGAAGGTCCACCTACATCAAGAGTAGATGTGACCTTTGGTACCCGAGTTCTTGAGGGTCCTGAAAAGTTAGTCTTTGGAAACCAAGCATATATCTCTTTATCTACCAGTCTTCTAACTCTGCACTGTGAGAGATGTGTCCATGTGATCCATAGTAGGTACAGATAGCATTTTTATTTATACTAGGAGCATGAGAGTAATATCTGTAAGCAGCAGGATGTGGATGATCATGATGTGAAGAGTTAGCATGGTTATGATGATTATGCATAGAATGAGTGGCATGGTGATGGTGTCTATGTGGCATAACATGATGATTTTGTCTATATGACATGGCATGATGATATTGTCTATGATGTGTGACTTGCTGATATTGTCTATATGGCATGGCATGTGATTGTGAAATGGTATGATGGTTTTGTCTATGTGGCATAGCATGATTATTTTGTCTATATGGCATGGCATGATGATCTTGTCTATATGGTATAGCATGATGATGATTTCTATGTGTGAGGTGATGTTGATTGTGTCTTTGTGCAACATGATGATTGTGTACTGAATGAGAATTATTCTTACGTGCACGTGGTTTGTGAAAGTTTGTATATATAATGCATGGTTATGTGCTGCATGAGAATGACGTGGTTGACTAGCCTGAGTGGTGTTGTGCCCATGTGATTGGGTTTGAGGTTGAAGCACCTGTTTACCCAATTTGGTTTCTAATCTCTTAGAAGCAGCTTGCAATTCATCAACCTTAATATTCAAGCCATAATTTTAGTCATGGAGATTTTGTGTCTACTCTTTTCTTCAGCAAGCAACGTGTGAGAGTAGTGATTTCTTGAGCTTGTTGCTCAATACGTGCTTCAGCATCATGTAAGCTTATTTTAAGCTTGGATACTTCATTAGTGGCATCAGTGGGTGACGTGTTTCTAACATCATCAAGAAGTAAAGAAATTCTTTGTATCTCATCTTCCAGACTTTTGATTTTGTCCTTGGCATATTTGTATTTACCAATGACCTTTTTGTGATCATCGAGTAAATCAGTAAAAGCATCGCCAAGTTTATCAAAAGAGAAGTCATCTAGAGTTTCGTTAGATACCTTGTTGGAAGTTGCCATTAGGCACACATTTGCTGTATCTTGAGGAGAGCCTTTTTCTTCCTCGGAGTCACTCGCTTCACTTTCATGCCAAATTCCTGTGTTGGCATATTTCTTTGATGAATTCTTTTTGTATGGCTTCTCATAGCGGTTGCTCTTCTTCAAGAATGGGCAGTCTTTTCGGACATGTCCAATCTTCTTGCAACCGTAACAGGTTGGCTCTTCTTCATCATCTTCTTGTGAATCCTTCTTCCTTCGATTGAAGCGAAGGAATTTTCTGAAGTTGCGAACCATGAGAGCTTGGTCTTCATCATCCGAGTTATCGTCTTCGGTCTCATCGTGATCAGCCCTTCGTCGATGAGCTTTGAGTGCGATCTCCCTGGTCTTCGGAGCAGGCTCTTCGAAGTCCTTGAGGTCAAGCTCGTGAGTCATGAGCTTACCCATCAAGGTCTCCATTGACATTGATGTGAGATCGTTTCCTTCTATGATGGCCGTCACCTTAGGGTTCCAAATCTTTGGCAACCCTCTGAGTAACTTACGAATCTTCTCGTGGTTTGAGTACTGCTTACCAAGCGAGGATAGAGGATTGATGATGTCGAGGAATCTTGTAAACATTTGAGTGATCGTCTCATTTGGCTTCATCTTGAAGGCTTCGTATTCTTGAGTGAGACGGCTTATTTTAGATTCCTTGACTTGTGTGGTTCCCTCATGCGTCACTTCTAGAAGTCTCCATACTTCATGAGCAGTGGTGCATGTGGAGACCCTGTTGAATTCATTCCTGTCTATAGCACAGAATAAAGCATTAACAGCCCTAGCATCTAGACTTGCCTATTTCTTCTCCTCGACAGAATATTTGTCGTGTGGTTTCTCAATGAGGTCACCATCGACAACTATCCTGACGGGCTTTTTGTAACCGTCAGTGACGACAGTCCACAGGTCAAAGTCTAGAGACTTAAGATAGAAGCTCATCCTTGTTTTCCAATATGTATAGTTAGTTCCATCAAATAGGGGAGGCCTATGAGTGGACTGACCTTCACCATGATTGGAAATCAAGGATTGTGTGGTTGCCATGGATCAGCTCTTAGGATGTTAGTCCTTATAAAGAGAACAGAGCTCTGATACCAATTGAAGAACAGTTTGGCAACTCTAGAGGGGGGTGAATAGAGTATATATAGAAAAATGACCAATTAAAATAACTCTTTCACCAATAATAAATAATCAGAGTAAAGTGCGGAAAATAAAAAGAGATCAAAAGAGCATACACAAACACAGCAATTTTAACCTGGTTTCCCTCGTGGAGGACTAGTCCAGGCCTGAGAACTCTAGCTCAGGATTCAAATCCACTATTTGTGAAATAGTAGTTTACAACCGTGCCTTTACTTCAGAAGAGCACGTCAACTTCTAACAGAGGATCGCAGTGGCGATTTGCTTGGAATTGTCCAAGCGACTTCTTCGACTCTTGTACAAGAATCCTAACTGAGAGATGCTGAGCACTCGAGACTTAGGAGGCTTGTGGCTAGTAGATGGAAAGGGTATGGCTTATTTCAGCTACAAGAGAGAAGAGAAGAGAAGATTGGATGGATTGGAATGAGAGAATTCATGCCCTATTTAGTGTTTTTATAGGCAGAATTCGGCCAGAATTCGGGTAGGAAAATTCAAATATTGGCCGTTGGACAACTAGCAACTAGCTAACCCTAAAATTAGGGTTCCTGATTTCTAGGGGACAGAGTTCGGCCCGAACTCTGTGTGGAGGCAGAGTTCGGCCCGAACTCTATCTCCAGAGCACAGAGTGGTTCAAAGGGGACCATTTGGGAATTTCTGGTTTGGTGGAGCTTTAGGATTTTTGGGTAGGCTATAGTCTAAGTTTCAAGAGCTCAGCATGACTCAGATTACATTAGTCTAGACTCAAAGAAAGTGTAAAATACAGACTCGAATCAACTGAGACACGGAAGCTGAGCTGTCTTCTGTCTTGAGCTTAATGCAGACGTCGTGTGTCGTATTAAATTATTACAGATATTATTTAGTCAATATTGTCAATATTTGGTTGACTGTGACTTTGTGTCAACACATAGGACTAGGAACGTACAAGCCAGCCATATAATATATGTAAGATGTATATGCAGTATATAGATAGTCATGGCTCACTAAATCTCATCCATAGAAAATAAAGAATAATGGTATCATTAAATCAAATGTAAAAAATGTCAATGATTAAGTTGCTGGTTGGAGACAAATCCATTACCAAACGAAGGTAAAAATAGATTGGAATGCATAAGATAGAGAATAACAACTAAATAAGACCACCATCGAGGAGAAAGTCGTATAGTCTGCAAAGGAAGACTCTAGCATGGAATCGTACGTCTCGAAATACTATCGATCGTCTATACCTGAAGAGATCATCAGGTCCTCAGAGGAACGTAACAAGATACAGAAAAATACACCATATAAACTGAATATAAGCGGCCTAATAATAATCCGAATCACAACACAGTCTAGTATTTTATCATCGAAGCAGTAAACAACACCTACAAGTAAACAAGGACAAAGTGTGACAAACTATTCTGTGACAAAGTGTTGTTTCATGCCATGATCAGGCATAAGTACATGAACCATATAGAAAAGTATACATACCGAAATGGATAAAGGTCACCTAACCATACAATGTAAAATATGTACTTTTAAGAACAAACCACTAACGTGTGGTCACTTTGGCTATAATGGGATTGGCATAGTATGTCACGACCCGCACCCACTATGAGGGTACGAGAACATAACAACGCCCAGCCTACGCCGCAGTATCGGCGGTAGAACGCTGTCCTAGGTCAATCATCTAATATTATAAAGGTACCTGTACAGTATATACACTCCGAATGGAGGTGACATAGCAATATACAGTCTCAATCACATCTAAATGCAGAAAGATAAGACAGGAAGATAGATAGATAAAACTGGAATGGAAGAATATACATCACAGCAAGAGAGTCTAAGTGTCTAAAATATATCTCAAAACCATCCAGAATACAAGTCCTACTACTGAATATGAAAATAATATATACAAACAGATCTCAAGACAGAATAGGAAAATCTAGACTAGGGAGCCTCAATCTCTAAGCTAGTGGATCAGGATGGGAATCTGGGTCACACATGGCATCTACAGCTGTCCCATAGTAGGTATCTATGCAGGCCTCCTCCTCATCCTCTGTAAAATTTTCAACAGGTCCAGTCAGGACGGGAGCGAGCACAAAACATCTCACGCAGTTCATAACGGGTTAGGAAATATAAAGCATGCAATAGAGTAAAGTACATGAAACGTTGAAAGAAGAAGATATATAAAAACAGTAGAGATTTGATACCAGGAAATATCTAAATATGATAAGTAAGACTGTAAGGAAACATGTGATTTTAGAGCACAATATGGTTATGTAAACGGGTTAGGTTATACAATAAAATGGGACTCCTTTGTACGTGGGTGTACAATGGACATATACAATGTCTTATACAATACGATTGATCACATAACCATTTTCTACTCCCCCTCCCCAATCAATACACAAGGATCCAATTCAGTTACGTTACCTTATACAATGACTTACAATGACTTATACAATGGCTTGTACAATGGCTTGTACAATGGCTCAATGTGATACTGAGAGTACAATATGCACAATGAGTGTACAATATAAGGTATTCAATAAATACAATATGTAAGTGAAACGCACATCACAATATGTACTTATTGAATACAAGGAGATAATATCTCAGAAGAAGATCCATATAGTACCAATCCGTGATAATGAATCGTGTCAGCATCAAGTACAGTAATCTAGAGCAAGAATGTAAATCCATACAAGTATGAAACGGTCAGAGAATGTACTCGCCTGATAACCTGAGTGTCTGAAGAGAATACTGTCCGAGGAGTGGTGTCTGTCTCCTATAGAACAGTGCAAGTCACTATGAGTCCAAAAATGATAATAAGATGTATTACAATGCATTCTAAATGAATCTAGGTCAAATCTAAGTCAAATCTAAGTCACACCAAGCTAAACTAGATCATACTAGGACAATCAAGGTCAAATAAGGTCACAGGAAATCAATCCAAGTCAAACTAGGTCAATCTGGGTCAAGGGTTGACTTACAGTTGACTTTTGGTCAAAAAGTCAACTCTGGTCAACTCTAGTCAACACTGAGTCAACCCTAGGTCAAACAAGTCACATGTTGACCAACTGTTGACTTTTGGTCAACTGGTCAACACTGGTTGGGTTTTGGTCAAATCTGGTCGCTTAAAGGCTAAGTTTGACTCTCGGTTGACTTTTGTTGACTTTTGGTCAAAATGGTCAACCGACGTCAAAACTAGTCTATGAACGCTATATTTGATCATTACCAACCAAGGGAACCAAGTTCTAACTCTATCTTAGACTCCAAACTCAATACCCTATTTCTATGCATTACCTACATTACCTTACCAAGGTAAATACCAATACCTTACACAAAACCACTCTAACCTAGGAACACTAGCCTAGGCTTCCTAGGATAGCTAGGTAATATCCTATATTAACATTACCTACCAAGAAAACCTAGTATCTAGTCATCTAAGTCATCTTAGACCACATGTTACCTATTTACCCTTTACCTTGCCTTTACCCTACCAATATCACATATCACTCTCATATTTTCCTAACACTCACTTACACACAACACTCATGGTACCATAATCACATACACATGATCACAATAGTCTCTACCTATAGGTTTACTTATAGGTTCACACTCTCACACAAAAGTAACTCATATACTACAAGCTCACATATACATATATCACTCATATACCCTTATGTAATCTCATATATAACCATATATCTAAACACATAGGTTCTCCTATATAGTTCACACATATCCAAGGCTCACACCTACACTCCTAGTCACACACTACTCTTATAGGCTCACAACACACAACCAACCCACAATCACTCACACTCTCAAGGCCTATAAGTGGCTGATTTTTGCTCTGTACAGGACAGGTTTTTGGAGACTACCAATTTGTGGTTTGGTGGCTGTCAATAGGATGAATGGGGCTTGGGTTTAGGGGCTGCTAAGGGGTGTATAGGACAGCCTACATGTAGGGGTTAAACAAGGGTGCACATGGGACTAGGGGGCTGCTTTGAAGGTGTTTTGGTGGTGGTGATAATGGCTAAACATGGACTGTCAAATGACTGGTGTAGGACAGAAATTCAGGGACTGTTATGAAGTTGAATTGGACTGAAGTTAGACTGAGATTTGAAGGTGAATTGGCTGCCATTTGGGGCATGTATTGGGCTATTTTGGACCTGCAAATGGGGTGATTTAAGGACAGGATTTGTGGCTGTGTTGGGGGTCACATAGGACTGCCAACATTGGTGTAAAATGGGGCTGTACATGGCTGGATAGTAGGACTGAAAACAGGGCTGGGTGTTGGCCAAAGTGACAGCCAAGATAGGTGAATCCTGGATAGTCCTAGTAGGTTAGATGGGGACCAACATGCTGATTTGGGGGGGGGCTTCTATAACTGTCCACTGAGACTGAGATTAAGGACAGGTATTGGCCTGTTCTTGGCTGTCATTGACAGCCAAGAATTAGAGTAAGATGTGGACTGAAATTGGTCTTGAGGGGACTGTTTTATTTAGAGTTCATGTTGACTGCTAAGGTGGTGAATTTCAGAGCTTTACCAAGGCTAAAAGTAGCTGCTAAGGTGGTGACCTGGGGACAGGAAATGCAGGACTTGGAGATCCCCTGCTCCCCCCTATAGGGCTGAATCCCCCTACATACTACTGCCACAGCATTCAAATGGTTCCTCCCCCTTCTCCACACTCTAGCTCTCACTCTAAACTCTCCACATACAAACACACACACACATATATACAAACACTAATCCTACACACTAACACACACACACATTATCCTATTCTTGGCCGACCATATACCAATTCCACAACACAAGAACACACACTATATCCATAATATATATATACAAATATATATATATCTAGAGAATGAGATATACATATACACTACCATATATATATACTTATAGATTAGATATATCAATATGATACTCTATGATACATAGGAAAAACTAAATCTAAACACAAGTAAAATCTGGAACAAATGTTAAAACAATACAAAATCAACATATACTTAATTCCCCATGTGTCCAAATAGGGGTTTTCCCACATGGACACAAACCTACACATAGGACACCTCCACAAGTGTCCAAATAGACACGAATGGACACGAATGGACACAAAACCATGGGGGTTATTCCTATGGGTCAAAAATCAACCTATATGCATGAGGAAATGAATAGGAGGAGGGGTTTATACCTCCCGGTAGATCGAATCGAAGAAAAACCCCCCGGCGACACCGACACGTAGAGATTCCAAATGGACACAAACGAGCTCCGAATCTCTTCAAACTTGGCTAGCACCTTCCTCTCATGGAGTAGAGAAGGGGAGAAGATTTGGTGAAGAAATGATGGATTTGGAGATGAAAATGGTAGGGATGCTCTCTAGAAATTTGGGGAAGAACAAGAGAGAGAAAATGAGATGGAAAAGAATAGGAAATAACAAAAGGGGCTCATGCCAACCCTTCCTATGGTGGCCGGCCACTACATGGCTGCTATGGACATTTTTGCAAGGTCAAAAATACCCCCCTCTAGCCTATTAGCAATACATTAAGAAAGGGTTCAAGTCGGAGGCTAGTTTGGTCATTCCAACACACTAATCAATTAAAACCTAATCCAAATAATTTAGCCTAGTCCCTAACTAAAATAAATGACATGTGGGCCATGGCTAACTAGTGTGTGGGTCCACTAGGGTCAACACTCCCCCGGGTCCCAGTTTCAAGTCGGAATGAGCTGAAATTTGAACCCGACTCAAATAACCCCAAAATATTACAATAAATCAATAAATAATTTTAAAATAATAAAAATGAAAAAAATAACAAAATACCCCTGTTTCTGGAAACTGGGTGACAAATCTATCCACCTTAAAAGAATTTCGTCCTCGAAATTAAAACCAACAATAGTAAAATATCGAAATCACAAGTCATGACTAAAATTTGAAATGATCAAAATCTCAAAAATCAAGACATGAATTAAATGACTAAATTTCTAAAATTTAAAATTACACTCAAAATACTATAAGTCTATCCACCTTAAAAGAATTATTCAAAAAATTTAAAACAAGGTAACCACAAAAACCATACAATCGATAATCGTGTGCGTCTATCCAATCACCATGATACTCAGAATCTCTGTCATGCAAGTGAGCAAGGCTACGATAATCATAGAGCCCTCAACTATGGTACATACCTCTAGAACTATGGTATTTAAAATTTTCATTGCCGCGCTTGGCAGCGAAAACCTTAAATTCCACACCCGAGAAATACGTCCATAGTCCGACTATATGTCCTCACTATGCCTGCTAGCATGACCCTATAGGATTCTAAAATCTCATAGTCGAGGCGACCTAGCCCATACGACTTATCTCAGAAGAAAATTAAAACATACTGAAACACCAGATCAACTTATCAACAATGAAGCAGCAGATAGGAATAGATGGAACTGAATTTCAAGATAGGAATTGCAGAATTGAATCAAGGAACGGAACCTGCAACTAGATCTCCAACGGCCTGAGCATCCTCGGCTGTCATGGCGAAAGCTCGCCCTGGCTGGCCTCCCCTGGCCTGCTGCTGATGTGGACAAACCTCTGCTGCTGAGTCTGCAATGGTGGTCCCCTCTGCTGTCCTGCCGGAGCCCTAGCTCCCGGTGCTACCTGAGCCAATGGTGTCGGGTTCTGGGGACACTCTCTATACTGATGCTCTGCTGACCCGCAAAGTAAACATACCCAGTCTCTTCCTGCAATCGTTCCACCAATGACCTGGCTTCTTGCAGAAGTTGCACACGGTGTCCTGCTGATACTGCACCTGTCCCTGACCCTGATATGAACAGGCCTCTGCTGATGCTGACGTATCTGAGCCCTCGGCTGCTGGTGCTGCTGCTGAAACTGTAGGCCTGGCATCGGCTGCTGATACTGCTGCTGAAACTGTATGCCTGGCATCGGCTGCTATACTGCTGCTGAAACTGTAGCTGAACATGCGGCCTCTTGGCCGGTCCTCCGCTGCTGGTGCCTCCAACTGGGTCTCGCCCTCTCTTGAGCCTAAGCTCAAGATCATCCTCTGCAGCTAAAGCGTCCACCAGGATCTCCTCAAATGTAGTGCTGCGGGCATTCTTGGTGTAGGACTTGACCTCCTTTACCAAACCCTTCCGGAACCTCCGGGCCTTCGTCGTCTCCGACAAGTCATCCATAAATCTGCTCAGGCGACAGAACTCTCCCGCGTACTCCTCCACAGACTGGTTCCCCTGGACTAGGGCCTCGAACTGGGTCTCGAGGGCTCCCAACGCTGCATCTGGAAAGAACTTTTCCTTGAACAGCTTCTTGAATGCTGCCCAGGTCTGCCCTGGCGTACCGACCCTCGGGTCTGTCTGGTACCAAGTGCGGGCCAGGTCCTGCATCATACTGGCCGCTGCCTCAATCTGAAGTCTAGTCGGAATCTCAGCCAGCCTAAAGATCTCTTCCATATGCTCGATCCACTCATCGGCATACAAGATGCCCTCCGTCCCCGAAGTCTCTGGGGTGCATCTTCTGGAAGTCTTGGATGCCTTTCTCCCGTGGCTGGTGTGGCTGCTGGGCTGCTGCGGGCTGACCACTACTCTCACTCTCTACTACTGCCGTCACTGCCAGCTCAATGCCTCGAGTGAGCTCCGCCGTCTGCTCTGCTGCTGTCCCTGCTGACCCTCCATGTACTGCCTGAAGAAGGCTAGCAGCTGCACTGCGTCTATCGTCCCTGGAGGTGGCTGCTGAAACGGATCCTCTGGAATGACTGGGTCCTGCCTCCGAACTGGTGAAGGCATACCCTCAGCTACTGCTGCTGCTGAAGCCCCAATATGAGCAGAGGTGGCAGGAGCTGTAGCCTCCCGACCCTGCTGAACTGGCTGAGAGGTAGCAGTCCCCTCTACAGTATCTCCATGAATGGCACGCTGTGATCGCGTCTCCATCATCCTGAAGGCAGATCAAACAAACAATTTCTGAGAATGAGTCAAAAATAGCAAGGGAGGACAGTTATATTCAAGGAGAACAATATCAGTAAGAACCGAGATGGTATGAATTTGATATGAGTTTTTTCCTAGTGTGATTGAGTACCTTCAAAATATCCTAATCCTATTGCAGGCTGTAGTGATACTCTAATTCGAATACCACTACATAAACTCGACCTGCATGGGCCACCACTAAAACGTGTCACGACCCGCACCCACTATGAGGGTACGAGAACATAACAACGCCCAACCTACGCCGCAGTATCGGCGGTAGAACGCTGTCCTAGGTCAATCATCTAACATTATAAAGGTACCTGTACAGTATATACACTCCGAATGGAGGTGACATAGCAATATACAGTCTCAATCACATCTAAATGCAGAAAGATAAGACAGGAAGATAGATAGATAAAACTGGAATGGAAGAATATACATCACAGCAAGAGAGTCTAAGTGTCTAAAATAATATCTCAAAACCATCCAGAATACAAGTCCTACTACTGAATATGAAAATAATATATACAAACAGATCTCAAGACAGAATAGGAAAATCTAGACTAGGGGAGCCTCAATCTCTAAGCTAGTGGATCAGGATGGGAATCTGGGTCACACATGGCATCTACAGCTGTCCCATAGTAGGTATCTATGCAGGCCTCCTCCTCATCCTCTGTAAAATTTTCAACAGGTCCAGTCAGGACGGAAGCGAGCACAAAACATCTCACGCAGTTCATAACGGGTTAGGAAATATAAAGCATGCAATAGAGTAAAGTACATGAAACGCTGAAAGAAGAAGATATATGAAAAATAGTAGAGATTTGATACCAGGAAATATCTAAATATGATAAGTAAGACTGTAAGGAAATATGTGATTTTAGAGCACAATATGGTTATGTAAACGGGTTAGGTTATACAATAAATGGGACTCCTTTGTACGTGGGTGTACAATGGACATATACAATGTCTTATACAATACGATTGATCACATAACCATTTTCTACTCCCCCTCCCCAATCAATACACAAGGATCCAATTCAGTTACGTTACCTTATACAATGACTTGTACAATGACTTATATAATGGCTTGTACAATGGCTTGTACAATGGCTCAATGTGATACTGAGAGTACAATATGCACAATGAGTGTACAATGATAAGGTATTCAATAAATACAACATGTAAGTGAAACGCACATCACAATATGTACTTATTGAATACAAGGAGATAACATCTCAGAAGAAGATCCATATAGTACCAATCCGTGATAATGAATCGTGTCAGCATCAAGCACAGTAATCTAGAGCAAGAATGTAAATCCATACAAGTATGAAACGGTCAGAGAATGTACTCGCCTGATAACCTGAGTGTCTGAAGAGAATATACTGTCCGAGGAGTGGTGTCTGTCTCCTATAGAACAGTACAAGTCACTATGAGTCCAAAAATGATAATAAGATGTATTACAATGTATTCTAAATGAATCTAGGTCAAATCTAAGTCAAATCTAAGTCACACCAAGCTAAACTAGGTCATACTAGGACAATCAAGGTCAAATAAGGTCACAGGAAATCAATCCAAGTCAAACTAGGTCAATCTGGGTCAAGGGTTGACTTACAGTTGACTTTTGGTCAAAAAGTCAACTCTGGTCAACTCTGGTCAACACTGAGTCAACCCTAGGTCAAACAAG
This sequence comes from Iris pallida, assembly GCA_029216955.1. Taxonomy (NCBI): domain Eukaryota; kingdom Viridiplantae; phylum Streptophyta; class Magnoliopsida; order Asparagales; family Iridaceae; genus Iris; species Iris pallida. The sequence goes on along the minus strand of JANAVB010010795.1, from coordinate 326,964 downwards.
TCACATGTTGACCAACTGTTGACTTTTGGTCAACTGGTCAACACTGGTTGGGTTTTTGTCAAATCTGGTCGCTTAAAGGCTAAGTTTGACTCTCGGTTGACTTTTGTTGACTTTTGGTCAAAATGGTCAACCGACGTCAAAACTAGTCTATGAACGCTATATTTGATCATTACCAACCAAGGAAACCAAGTTCTAACTCTTTCTTAGACTCCAAACTCAATACCCTATTTCTATGCATTACCTACATTACCTTACCAAGGTAAATACCAATACCTTACACAAAACCACTCTAACCTAGGAACACTAGCCTAGGCTTCCTAGGATAGCTAGGTAATATCCTATATTAACATTACCTACCAAGAAAACCTAGTATCTAGGTCATCTAAGTCATCTTAGACCACATGTTACCTATTTACCCTTTACCTTGCCTTTACCCTACCAATATCACATATCACTCTCATATTTTCCTAACACTCACTCACACACAACACTCATGGTACCATAATCACATACACATGATCACAATAGTCTCTACCTATAGGTTTACTTATAGGTTCACACTCTCACACAAAAGTAACTCATATACTACAAGCTCACATATACATATATCACTCATATACCCTTATGTAATCTCATATATAACCATATATCTAAACACATAGGTTCTCCTATATAGTTCACACATATCCAAGGCTCACACCTACACTCCTAGTCACACACTACTCTTATAGGCTCACAACACACAACCAACCCACAATCACTCACACTCTCAAGGCCTATAAGTGGCTGATTTTTGCTCTGTGCAGGACAGGTTTTTGGAGACTACCAATTTGTGGTTTGGTGGCTGTCAATAGGATGAATGGGGCTTGGGTTTAGGGGCTGCTAAGGGGTGTATAGGACAGCCTACATGTAGGGGTTAAACAAGGGTGCACATGGGACTAGGGGGCTGCTTTGAAGGTGTTTTGGTGGTGGTGATAATGGCTAAACATGGACTGTCAAATGACTGGTGTAGGACAGAAATTCAGGGACTGTTATGAAGTTGAATTGGACTGAAGTTAGACTGAGATTTGAAGGTGAATTGGCTGCCATTTGGGGCATGTATTGGGCTGATTTTGGACCTGCAAATGGGGTAATTTAATGACAGGATTTGTGGCTGTGTTGGGGGTCACATAGGACTGCCAACATTGGTGTAAAATGGGGCTGTACATGGCTGGATAGTAGGACTGAAAACAGGGCTGGGTGTTGGCCAAAGTGACAGCCAAGATAGGTGAATCCTGGATAGTCCTAGTAGGTTAGATGGGGACCAACATGCTGATTTGGGGGGGGCTTCTATAACTGTCCACTGAGACTGAGATTAAGGACAGGTATTGGCCTGTTCTTGGCTGTCATTGACAGCCAAGAATTAGAGTAAGATGTGGACTGAAATTGGTCTTGAGGGGACTGTTTTATTTAGAGTTCATGTTGACTGCTAAGGTGGTGAATTTCAGAGCTTTACCAAGGCTAAAAGTAGCTGCTAAGGTGGTGACCTGGGGACAGGAAATACAGGACTTGGAGATCCCCTGCTCCCCCCCCCTATAGGGCTGAATCCCCCTACATACTACTGCCACAGCATTCAAATGGTTCCTCCCCCTTCTCCACACTCTAGCTCTCACTCTCTAAACTCTCCACATACAAAACACACACACACATATATACAAACACTAATCCTACACACTAACACACACACACATTATCCTATTCTTGGCCGACCATATACCAATTCCACAACACAAGAACACACACTATATCCATAATATATATACAAAATATATATATATATATCTAGAGAATGAGATATACATATACACTACCATATATATATACTTATAGATTAGATATATCAATATGATACTCTATGATACATAGGAAAAACTAAATCTAAACACAAGTAAAATCTGGAACAAATGTTAAAATAATACAAAATCAACATATACTTAATTCCCCATGTGTCCAAATAGGGGTTTTCCCATATGGACACAAACCTACACATAGGACACCTCCACAAGTGTCCAAATAGACACGAAATGGACACGAATGGACACAAAACCATGGGGGTTATTCCTATGGGTCAAAAATCAACCTATATGCATGAGGAAATGAATAGGAGGAGGGGTTTATACCTCCCGGTAGATCGAATCGAAGAAAAACCTCCCCAGAGCGACACCGACACGTAGAGATTCCAAATGGACACAAACGAGCTCCGAATCTCTTCAAACTTGGCTAGCACCTTCCTCTCATGGAGTAGAGAAGGGGAGAAGAAGATTTGGTGGAAGAAATGATGGATTTGGAGATGAAAATGGTAGGGATGCTCTCTAGAAATTTGGGGAAGAACAAGAGAGAGAAAATGAGATGGAAAAGAATAGGAAATAACAAAAGGGGCTCATGCCAACCCTTCCTATGGTGGCCGGCCACTACATGGCTGCTATGGACATTTTTGCAAGGTCAAAAATACCCCCCTCTAGCCTATTAGCAATACATTAAGAAAGGGTTCAAGTCGGAGGCTAGTTTGGTCATTCCAACACACTAATCAATTAAAACCTAATCCAAATAATTTAGCCTAGTCCCTAACTAAAATAAATAACATGTGGGCCATGGCTAACTAGTGTGTGGGTCCACTAGGGTCAATACTCCCCCGGGTCCCAGTTTCAAGTCGGAATGAGCTGAAATTTGAACCCGACTCAAATAACCCCAAAATATTACAATAAATCAATAATAATTTTAAAATAATAAAAATGAAAAAAATGACAAAAATACCCCTGTTTCTGGAAACTGGGGGTGACATAGTACCCTCTTTGGGTACTAAGGGCCTGAGCGCATAATGTTTTGTGTAGCAGCCGCTACCAAATTTTTTATTTTTGATTAATGATTGAATAAATAGATAACACTAGGATTTTTTTTGTGGAAATTTGATTTCGAGATCGCTATGGTATGAACCTAAGGCTATAGGTGTGAAATACTAATATTAGGTTATATATGGCCTCTATGGTACTTAGATAACCAAATAGGTTACTTTAGTATTTTTTTGAATTTTTCTAGAATTTTGATAACTTTTAGATGATTTTTAACTATAGTAATTATTGTTTTGGAAGGCTTTTAGAATTGTTGATGAGGGACCCAGGGTCATTCTAGACGCCAAGCATGTTACTTGGGTTCTAGAAGGTCAAAAACATTTTTATAAATTTTTTGGTATTTTCTAAAGTATTTTAGATAATTAAATATAGGAAAAACATATTTTCTAGGACTTCTAGGATTTATTGTAGAAAACCTAAGACCAATAGTTGACCCTATGTATTTTTCTAGGGTTCCTTATGTTATTTCATATTTTCTATAATTTTTCCATAATTTTTGATTATTTTTATTATTTATTATGATTTTTCTTAAGTGAAATGGATTTAAAACTGTTTTCTGGTAAATATAAAAACCTATTTTCCCAAAAAATTACCCAGTCAGCCAGAGGCCGGCCCGCCTGTCAGCCATACAAGGCCAACTGATAGGGCCAGCGGTCAGTGGAGCAATCCACATGGGTGAGCTCATAATCGGGTCCGCAGCCACAATGCTAAGCCGAGCCGACCTCGGAATGGGAAGCCGAGCCGGCTTCTTACTAACCGCTGGATCCAAGCGGAAGGGTGCCAGTTTCTGCCATGTGGCAGTCAAGTTGTCGCCCCAAACAGCTCATGGCCTTTATCTTTATATATATATATATATATATATATATATATATATATATATATATATATATATATCAGTATATATCAGTATTTCGAAAACCTAGAGTAATTGCAGCAGTTTTTTTAGAGAAAGTTCATATAGGGTTCCCTGATTTCGTGAAGCGATTGCCGCTAATCTAGAGGTGAATTTTGCATGCCATTTTTTTATTAGAAGCATTTTGAGGTATAGTTTCTGAATATCTAATTTATTTTCACAATTTTTGAACCTAAATTTCTGGAAAATTCGTGAAGTGTCGGTTGTCCGAAATTTGACACGTTTCGGTATTTTTGAGATTCCGAGAGAACCAGTAATCTTAATCATGAACCGTTTGAAGTTTCGGAAAGCTAACACAAAGATCTATGACATTTATTTTTTCCAAAAATTAATACGTTCGTCTAATATTTTAATTAATTCGTAGAACTCAGTTTTGGCCAACGAATCATTGATTTGGTCACGGTTAGCCATAATGACAATATCTTTTGACCAAAGCATGATTTTATGGCACGGTCGATTCCAGTGCACTCATGGTGCTGAAATCTACTTGGTTTCACACTCAAATCATGGAGTTCATGTCGTTTGACTACTTAGTCATTAATGTGTCTCAATTTGCGTGCCATGGTTCCCGAATTGGAAGCCGTGACTTTTTTCGGGCCAAAAACTTGTAATTAGTTTCTATTCCAGAATTATATTAGATTAAATTAGGTTTTTAGATGATTTATTTCAAAATTAGATAGAATTAGTTATGTTAAACCTTTAGCCACTTTCTAGGGTTATTATAGCGGGATTTTTATATCTAACTTATGATCATTTATGTGACAGGGTAGATCGAGCTACGACATCGTGATTCGTGACTTCATACTTTTTCAGAGCACGGCAAGTTTTACTATGACATTATATTATCTTTATTTTGTACTACATGTATCCTTATGTCGTCTTTTCACTGTTACATGTTTATATTTCTTGTTGTCACTGTTCTAGATTGATCATGATTACTGCTTGTGCACGAGAGTTAGAGTTGATATAGTAATGTACATGTTCGTGCCTAACTTCTAGTTTATCATGATTATCGTTTATCGTATTATTAATTTTTATCGTTTTGGACATGTACTTGTGAGTTAGTCGGGTGGGAGAATAAATTAGTAGACATGTGGTACCCCAGTGTAGCCCAAAGTTTATTTGGTCATGGGACCGTCTGACAGGGTTTGTTCAGTTAATACACCTTACGTGTTGATTGTCGAATTCCTAACCCAACCACATGTTGAACATTGATATTCTAAAACACACAATACATGTCATCTTTTGTGGCTATGTCGTTCATTCATTTCCCTTCCATCGAGTCGATTGTCATGTTGCCCTTATGTTATAACTGTACTCTTTTTTATTATATTATGTCATTCATATAGTTCATTTTCCTTATTACTGTTTCCTTCATGCAAGTCTATTATATTGTGTAGTATAGTATTATGGTGAACTTGTTCCAATCCTGACTGGATAACTATTTTTTAGCTTTAGACGACGTGGTTTGCCCTGAGGTTTATGGTACGTATCTTGGTAACACTGACGTTACCAATGTGCTTGTTGCTTCTACTGATGTAGAGTAGCATATTTCTTCCTTATGCTCCTTCGTGTTATTCTTAGCTAGTGAGGACTTTAGTTCTAGTTGCTTTAGTATTTATTTTTTGCAGGTTTGTTACCGAGACTATCTGATTTGTAGTGGATCTTTCTTTAAATTATTTATTGAGACTTTAAGTTTAATCTTTTTGTTGATTTAGTTGTGGATGATATATGTAGACTATGTACTTGTTATGGATCATTATTATCATAGATAGTGTACTACCGTCGATGCTGCGGCATACACTGGGCTTGGACAAGCACTCGCATCCCAAAAAGCGGGTGCGGATCGTGACAGTCTACGAAGCAACAGAGGCCAATAGTAATAAAGGAAGAGCATAACGTTTCCAGAAAGACTAGCCAACTAGAATGTAATCTCACCCGCATCTCCGACGGAGCTCACGGGTTATAAAAAGGGGAAGTACAAACGTGACCCATACACTAAGAAACTGTCCTCCCCACCCCATGCCAATCTATGTTATATCCACGACACATTACCTCTATTAACTGTTATATAAGTCACCTAACATGTATTTCTATTAGCAGTTATACTTATCTTACGACCTGTACGCACCGAAGAATAGTAGATATGTCACGACCCGCACTCGTTTTTTTTTTTAAAATGAATATGAGACGTGTCTAAGCCAGCCTACGCCACAGTGTCGGCGGTAGAACGCTGTCACGGCCATGAGATCAAAATCACAAATAATGCTCATTCACATAATTAATTTAACTTACAATGATCACAAGTTTTATATTTGTAGAAAAATATAAACTTGTACAAATAAATGAATGACTACAACTCAACTATCTAGCTAGTCTCTAGGCTTTTGTCTGCAAGTATTCCCGTCACTCCCCAAGCTAAGTGAATCCACGGCTAACCTGAAAATATTGGTTTCCAGTCAGGAATGGAACGAGCACAATTCACTGAATGCAATTTCAAATAAAGAAAATGACTATAAAATAAAGGTTAGACATCAATCATGAGTTTTGAAAATAAACAGTAAATACGAAAACCAATAGCAATAAATAGACACAAAATAGTTTCCCCAACTGTTAGAAGTACCTCTGATATGTGATCAGTCTGGGACACTATACCGCACGGTCTACGAGGTCTACTTGCAGAAAAATAAGCACTGTCTACGATGTCTACATGTAGAAAAATAAGCACTGTCTACGATATCTACTTCCAGAAAAATAAACACGGTCTACAACGTCTACTACATGAAAATAAAAATGGTCTACAATGTCTACTTGCAGAAAAATAAACACGGTCTACAAGGTCTACTATATGAAAATAAATACGATCTACGGTCGGATCACACATCCTTGGTACTTCTTATTCCCGACTCAACAATTTATAATAGAGTATACAAATCACATAACCAATGGCAAATCAATAAAATATAGTAAAAATCAATATCGAAATGCAGACAATAAACTGTACTCGCCTGTGGTCCTGTGCTGGTGTAACCGATAATCTGAACTACTCAGAATGCCACAATAGTCAAAACTCGTACAACAGTCCCCGAAAGCTGAAATAAATATTACCAAAGTTCTTAGAATAGTCAAAATAGCTAGGATCGCTTGTCCTTAAGTCCAATTC